>JAVQJL010002714.1:0-13392 GCA_036024295.1 Nannoperca obscura
TCTCTCTCTCTCTCTCTCTCTCTCTCTCTCTCTCTCTCTCTCTCTCTCTCTCTCTCTCTCTGTGATTACTGCCATCCATCTCAGCACATGCTCTCTGGTTTTAGTTTAAGTCTGTTTAAAGTCCTGCACTTAGACCGTGGCCAGTCTTAACTAACTGTAACCTTGTCTGCCAAGCAAGACTCCAGTGTAGCACAGCCAAGTGTGTGTGGAGGAGAAGATGGAAAGAGGGTTGGAAGGTTGTGAAAATGATCTAGATTGAAAACGGGTTGGAACCGATGAGATACATAGTGTTTGCGCAGGAAAGAGAGAGACGAGGAGTGGTGATGAGGAAGGCCAGAGGGAAAGAGGAAGCAGGGGAGGCAGGGAGAGAGTAGAAAGGGGGGAGAGCTGGAGGCGATGTGTGTCCTAATGCTGTGTTCTTTCCTGAAATAGCCATCACCCAGATGAGATGCTGGCTAGAAGGAAGGTGTGTGTTTGTATGCTTGTGTATGTATGTGCATCTGTTTAAGTGCATGAGTTCACATCTGTGTGTGTGTGTGTGTGTGTGTGTGTGTGTGTGTGTGTGTGTGTGCATCCACCATACTTCCTTTCAGTTTAGTCCTGCCCTTGATCTGTCCCATCTTCCTGTGGGAAACCGCAGTGTGGTGCAGTGTCTCAAACACCCCTCTGAACCAGACAACCAAAACCTCCAGAGGTACCCACCAACTGACCAGTGTAGCATGACGGTGCTGTCGTCAATAACCAGAACTATACGACTCCCTCAGGCACTTGAATGCCTCCCTGGCTTGCCTGCGGTGATGTCAGCGATTTGCTCAGGCACCCATACATCCAAAGGATAGGTTTTCCTCTATTTCATAACAGCATGACTCAAGCGCCTTACCATTGCCTTCATAATAATATTCCACCTGGATGCCTTGATCCTTGAAAGCACTATTACTATGGCAAATCAAGGCCTAAGTGCCAAGTATGATGAGGTTTGCAAATACGATATGCTGGAGTATTTAGGAGATGCAATCTGTGTACCATCTCTGTCTTTAATTAGCCCGCAGGATTAAGTGTTGCTTAGTATTTAAGCTTGTGTGCTTAAAACCAGTGGAAAATGTCTTGAATTACATATTGTGCTAGCTTTAGTGGTAGATGCTGCAGAAATTATTTGCTTTCATGTCCTAACTGGTTGTTAACTAAGGGTATTTTCACACCTACCCTGTTTGTTTAGGTGAAAACACAACCTGGTGTGTTTGCCCAGTTAGTGTGGTTCTTTTGGGCTGGTGTGATCACAACAACCGCACCAAGACCCCTTAAGAAGAGGTGGTCTTGGTCCGGTTCCAAACAAACTCAGGAGCAGTTCATCTGAGGTGGGAATGTGATCCGACCTCGATCTGACCCAACTATGCAATATACTCCTCAAGTTTGAGCCAAACACTTCCTTTAGCCAGGTGTGCTTTCCTTTCTGCGATGCGGCAGAGCCCGCAAACTGTTTCTAGATGCAGCAGCTAGCCAGAGAAGGCACCAGCAATGTTTCTCTCACAGAAATATGCACTACTTCACAACACAAGACCACCTGCTTATATTTGCTTTCTTCTTCTTGTTTGGCTTTCCTGGCAGACAACAAACCAACATCAATGGTGCACCACCTACTGCTACCATGTGTAAAATCCCCAGACACATCTGAAACAGCCAGCCCTTTCTGCCTCTATTTAGATATGCTGGCGATGTGGCTTTATGGATGGCAGTTTCGGCTAGTCCACCACTTTGGTCCAGACTAAAATATCTCAACATCTATTGGGTGGATTGACATGGAATTTTGTACAGACATTTGTGGTGCCCAGAGGACCAATCTCTATGAGTTTGGGGATCCACAGTGTGTTAGTGTCATCTTGACAACTATTGGATGGAATGCCATGTAATTTAGTACAGATATTATACTTATACCACCTATAGTATATATATATATACTATATAGATACTTTGGTGATCCCCTGCCGTTATCAGGTCAACACTTTCGTTAACGTGCAAATTCTCATCAGCCTCAGCTCTTTTTTTGTGTTAAGTGTAGTGTTAAGTAACTAACAAATGTTAACATACTAAGAGGGTAAACTAAAATGGTAAACATTACACCTGCTAAACATCATCATGCTAGCATTGTCATTATGAGCGTGTTAGCATGCTGATGTTAATATTTAGCTCAAAGCACTGCTGTAGTCCACAGCAAGTACAGACTCATAATGCCGCCAGCAGGACTGTAGACTCTTGGTCGTGTTGTACAATTTGCAGAACTGAAATGGATTTTACTGCTGCTGACATGTGTTCAGCTCATTACATGTTACATTACATAAATGTAATGGTTTTTTTTACTTTAGCTTGGTAGTCCCTCACTCTATAAAATATCAGTGGAAAGGATGTATGATGGAGCCATAATCACTGTATGGTCCACTCTCTCACTGCTAATGACAATGCCTCACCCGAGTCATGGATTACTCAGGCATGCCATATCCTTCAATAGCCCATTACCACCGTCTACATATCATGTAGTGTTCTTTAATACCCCATAATCTTAATGACATATGACCTTCTCAGTCATTAAGCCAACCATTTAGCAAGAGTCACTGATCATTTACCATGGCAAAACGTAATTTGTTCAGCATTTACTACCTGCATGGTTTTATTTCAGAGAAAATCCATTCTTCCATAGATCATTTCTTAGAATAAGGCTATGTTTAAGTGAGAGTAGAATAGGGTAGCCATTGCCTTTCACAGTACCTTAACGACCAGGGGAGAGCAGACAGGAAGAAAGGCAGGGGGAATTATTGAGATAGGAGATACAGCTTCAGGACGTTTTAACATTAAATCAGACGTTGGTAATTTGCCGCAGGGTTGTGCCGCGATGTGGGAGTGTCTCATACTAACCAGCAATCCCAGCTTGAAGACAGATACAAGCCAAGCCACTGCAATTGTGGCAGGGTTGAACAGCAGTGATACAGTAATCGATCAGTCTCTCTTCCATATTCACAGTTGCTCAGTAAACAGCTAATGCTACAATGCTAAAGTAAACAAAGTTCTAATTGTCGGGTTATGTTTCTCCAAAAGTTGAATCTGTTTTCCCAGATCGCCTTTTTCCCTCAGCATTTTCCAGCCACCTCTGCCCCCCCCCCACCCCCCATTCACATTCATCTTCGGTCAAGTCTAATTGTTGACTGTTCTGCGTTTCCATTACAATTAGCCATCCATCTGGGTGGTGGTAGAAAGACAGCCCCGATCTATCTCACTGCACAAGGAAAGATACATTAGGATACCACTCATTGCTGTGTGTCAGAGGCAGAACACACAGCTGAGCCACAGACATATATTCTCTATTCTGCCTCCCTATAGTCTGTGCTGTTAATAATTTTGTTCTACAATGAACTGAACACTGGGTTAAGGTTTTCTCTGTCTTTATGCATGATCCCGTAAAGTGTTCCGAAACAAAGTGTCTGCAGGGGTTACTCTTTAGTTGCTCCTCAGATCTTATTTGCATAAAGGTAATAATATCCTCAGATAGGTCTAATAAAATTCAGCATAGTACACCTGAAGGAGGGCAAGATTTAAATGGAGAATCACAAAGGGCAAGTAATATGCAAGAATTAAAAAAGAGGGTAAGATCATTTAAATTAGCTTAACTTTTATGTCTGCCTATGGTATTCTCCTGGATCCGTTTCTCTCTCTCTCTCTCTTTGTGGATAATATGTCTTAAGGTCTTCTCAGTTGGACTTAAATTCAATTCACCACTTTTACTTTTACACTCAGACACATACATTGAAGCTACAACAATAGGACCAAAAGATAGAGTTAACTGTCTAGAAAGCAAGTAACACAATGGTCCATTTAAGTAGATTTTAGGAATATTCTCAGTATTCTCCAACAGCTGCCTCAGGGTCTTTAAGCAGGTCGATCTACATGAAACATCCTCCATTACAATATCTTACAGTGTAACATCCCAGTCTGTATAATATTCTCTCATCAATCTGCATGACTGTCACATCCCTTTTACCCCCTCAAGTCGTGGAGCCCTTTGCCTTTTAATTACATTTTTTTAGCATCCAACTTTCTGTTTTCCTCTTTGTGTCACAGTACAGCGCTGCTCTGATGACACGTTGTTGACATCTGTGGTATTAATATTTTCTGATGGTTTTGGGTCTCCTAATACAAAAACTGACACTTCTATTTGTTATGTTTTTGTCTGCATATTTGTGACAGCATGACTTGAAGTTACACTGTAAAATTCTTCTTTTGACTCTCAGGTAACATGTTTGTGAGTGAAACTTTCCCATAAACGGAGCGGAACAAGTCGCCTTATATGGCAATTTAAGGGCCGGGGATTATGCTAATGATCAAATCTCACTCAAAACGCACACCTCCTCAGGAACAGGTGGCACTCATCAAGATGAAACTAAAGATTTATGAGAGGTTTGTGAAGTTTAGAGAGTTTGGTGAATCAGACTTGGAACACTTTTAGGAGCAAAGCTCATAGAGAGATTTATTTAAAATGTTCTTGCAAGAGGCCCAATATCAGTTCTTTTATTTTTTTTAACAGCTTAATATATTTTCGTTATTTTTAACAAAATAAGTATATTATATTGTTAATAGTCATTCTCATTAACAAACCTGTCAATTGCCAATTGTCATATAACTTTTTTGTTCGATAAATATAATCAAGTTTATTCCATATTTCCAAATCACAGATTTTGTAAGGCTACCCACAAATGTACCGCGCAAAGACAAACAGCTGTAGCTGTACTATGTAAAGTTTGTTATGGGTCTTACTTTAACAAAATGGCTCAATGGTGAATCGTGAATTTTGCCTCAGCTGTGGAGCAGCAGCATCTATACATATCTTTCATTGTGTGTTTTCCATTATTGTTCCTGTGTCTTAAAAAATATGTCATTTTCATTTTACTGCCTCGTCTTTTGTACCCACTTTGACTGGAAATATTTCTCTTTTAAGCATAATAGCTGGTCCAACTGGTTAGTGAATAGTAAAATTAATGTCTGTTGTGGGCCATGAACATTGCATTGACACAGGGTTGACATGGCAGAAACAAAACAAAACAAAAACAAATCTTCCTCCCTCCATGTTTCCCTCTCCTTCAGTCTCACTCCCTTTGCTGTAAATCATCTTACTATTGTTTTTAGCCCTCCCTCAGAAGGTTGAAGTCAAAAGGTGGAGATGACTTCTGGCTGAGAGTGTTTTGCCCTTCTAGAGAATCAATAAAGTCGTCTGCACTTCACAAGAAGGCAGACCAAACAGAGAGATGGAGGGATGTTGACTTCACTGAGGGGGGTCAAGAGTTCTGCCATGAATTATGTCCTTTGTGAAAGAAAAAGAAACATCCCAAACATCACCATCACATCAGCTTGTATGCAGAGCTGTACCTTTCTCTATAAACAGATAATCCAGGTTTAGCGAAGGCATTTTGTTCAGCTGTCTTTGCTACAGAGGTAGACATCTGTGGGTCAGAGGTGTCAGGGGACTTGATTTCCACAGAATCAATTCTTGCCATCGTCCAGAGTTTCTTGCCTTCACCAACTCCCAGATGGATTTTCTAAAAGTCAGTTTTTCCCAAATTTCTCTCCCCTTTTTCTCTCATTCTCTCTGGCCCTCCTCCTTGTTTGTGTCACTCAGTCTTTCAGTCTTACTGTCTCTTATCGTAAAGCAACATACGTTAGAGTAAGTAACTGACTTATTTCCTTGTGGCAGATATGTCGGCATGTATAAAAGCAACTCATTAGATGAGTGGCAGCTGCTAAACAAAATCAGACTCTTCCACGGCTATTTATGCGTGTGTGTGCGTGTGCGTGTGCGTGTGTGTGTGTGTGTGTGTGTGTGTGTGTGTGTGTGTGTGTGTGTGTGTGTGTGTGTGTGTGTGTGTGTGTATGGGGGTGTGCTTCCTCATCAGATGGTCTCCTCTTTCACATGTATGGTTCCAAGGCAGGCTTCAGGCAAACCTAATCTGGTCTCATAGCTCGATTGCTCTACTTTTCACTCAGCCAAATCATAAATAGGCAGTCTAGCAAAGTTGTAACTCACAAGGTGCCATGAATTTAAATACTTTTACTTTCAACAAAAAATTAACTTCCAAGAAAACTTCCTGGCAATGCTCAATGGAGTATGGCATAGGAGCTGAGTGGATATGTAGCGCTTTTTGATCATTTGAGGATATGCCAGTTTAGATCTCTCAGCTGGCAACAAATGGTGTTAAAATGAAGCATTTGTGCTGGCTTGCATCCTATAGCTATAATCTTTAAAGTGTGATTGATCCTAAACTGTGGCTCTGTGGCAGGAAGAAGGGAATCAAAGATGACGATGGTGTGTTTGAATCAGTTTATTTGCCCTTGGGTATGTGGAAACATCTGGACTATTTCAAACAGTGATATTAAGCATCACCATTCTGATTGGTTGGCAGGTATTACAGTCTTTTGGATTTTTCAAAGATGCTGTTTTTCAAAGAAATTGAACAGAAATTAAATTGCATTTTTGTCCGCTCTAGCATACATACAGTATCTACTCTGTAAAACAGTTGGTGAGAATTTACTAACTACTTAAATTGTGAAATTGTTTTCATTTCACTATGGCACCCTCTATTTTTGCATTCATTCATCGGAATACTGGTAGTTATCATCTAGATAGATGGAGAACTTATTTATATACAGCCAAACAAATTGCTTAATTTGAAACAATTTGCACAAAACAGTAACATCAGTTAAAGGCAGAAGGTGACACTGACTAACAGCTACACAGCAGCCTACTACATGACACAAAAGCCACAGATTTTTAACAACAATCAACTTTAGCTTTTCTGCTTTAAGTCTCATTCTTATCTAGCTTACAAACTTCTTGTCCTGCACCTTTGCTTGTTGAATGACCGACCAAAATGCATTTATTGGGGAAAAGTGAACTGCTAGCATCAGTTTGCAGGTTAAATAGCTAATTAGCTGATCTGCTGCAGTACATTAAACACCATGTAAACATACCTGCTAATGTCACTTCAATCTGTTTAGATGTTGGTGTGGTCCAACAGCACAAGTTTGGGTTTTTCTTTGCCAGCTGCTGTCAATCAAACACACTATTGCACACCTGTAGCCGAAAAAGAGTGTTTCTGATATTCTCTTTTTAATAATAAAGTGTTAACAATTAATTAAAAAACATGTTAACTGCAAAAAGCGATGACTAAATGTGACGCCGGTTGGACTTGAAGAACGCAGCAACGTCTGTATGAGACAGAACAGTCCCCATCAGACCCTCATTAGGTTCCTAATATTTCAATGTACAGTACATTGAAGTGACCACAGACACATTTTCTATTAAAAGTATATTTAATTATGTAACAAACACTTCAGGCTGAATCATCTCTTATATGACAGCTTTCTGTGAACCTATGACCTAAAGTATATTCTATGTGAGGAGAAAGACATTGTTTATCTTGTTATTACAATCTCCTATAATAGAACTGAGCACTTTCATTATGACTCTGTGTGCTGTGTGTATGTGTGTCCAGGTGAAGGAATGTGCAGCAGATATACTTTCTGGCCATGTAACCCTCCATATTGTATTCTGGTTATGTGTAGGTGATAATTAAAGCCCTGTGTGCTTTCAGTGATACTTCAGCAGCAAATCAGGCACAATCTGTTGTGCCGTGGCTATGCCTGAAAGCACAGATGGGCCTTAGACTCAAGCGCTCGGGTCCCAAAGGCCCTGGGAATCCATCTGAGGACTGCAGAAGTAGATTCAATCTTGCAGGACATGTTCTTAAAAACCCCTCCATTACCCCTGCACTGCCTGGCAACCATCATCGCAGTCACGGGCTCCTGTTTGCATGGTGACCCCAGAGAGACACATGAAGAATGGTTATCCCAAAGGTCTGTAAGAATGCTTTGCCAGCACACATGTACGTAAGTGTTAGAGTGTGAGGGCACAAAGACAGCGAGAAAACTTGTGTGGTGGAAATCTGGAAATGAAGTTTTCTGAAACAACAAAGTCTTTTGAGTATTTATTAAGCTTTCTGCAAAGAGAGGACCAACTGTCGTACACACACAAGGTGTCTGACAACAGAGGGGTACTGAGGGCTCTGGTTGCCTTGTATTTAAGCATAGAAAGCAAAGGAATTAAAACATTCCTCCCCATATGGTGTCCTTTGAAGTAGGCACATCCAAATAAATCGACGTCAAGTCAAAAGTCCCATTCACTTGAATGGGAAGTGTGTCCAAACTTTTGACTGGTACTGTATGTGATACTTCTCAAGGTTTACCACGTGTTACAGAAAACACATCTAATCAAAGGAAAATCTCATATCCTGTGGATCTGATCACCATTTGGAAGGGCATTTTAAAGTCATACATTTGTCAAGAAGAGACAAAAAGGTAAAGATTCATGGAGAACAGGAAATAGTAAACAATTTGCAGGGAGATGTATGGGTTTGAAGGGTTTACGCTACAGATGCTTAAATATAGATTGGCCAATGTGTATGCATGTGTTCACATGCACTCCTGTTCATTTCCTCTGCCTCTCTTTACATTATTAAATCTCAGTATGAGGTCCACGAACATTACCATGTTTTAAATAAAACTCAAGTGAGGGGATGAGCTTAAATTACCATACATTACCATACTCTTCCTGAGCCAGGTGTTTCTGCTGGTGTTCTATGTAGCTTGTATGTATATGTATGGAAATTCAGCTATGAAGACGAAGCGTGCATGTATAAGCACACATGGAGATAGGCAAACACACATTTATACACTCAATTAACCCCCCAGTGGTGCACGGGCCCATCTAAATGAGCTCTCTGTCTGCTCATCATTTACACAGCTCACATTTTCCTTCTACCAATTTCCCTTCAATGAATCCATCATTCTATTTTAAAATGCAAAAAGAGAAGCAACAGAAACACGCACACTTTGTAGCTGCACCGAGCCTGACACCCAACTCTTGACTTTGACGGGAAAATGGCGGGCCTTTGAGGAGTGAGTGACTCAGATTACACTATCCTGTAAAAGCAGTTGTTCTGGTAGCTGAGAGATTTATTGAGACCCACATTTTCACACAGGCCTGTGTACACAACAGAATGTGCACTCAGACATGTTTTCACACACATTCAGCAGACACAGTGCGCTTCGGGCAGAGCGAAAACCAGGACGTTAGAGTAGAATCCTTCCACTGTGTCAAAGCTACTGATGTATAAAGAATTCACTCCAAGGACCAGAGTGTATCTGTTCTTCTTCGTATTCCATCTCTTGTTCATCTCTGTCACTGACTGCCTCAATGGAGAGATTTGACAGCACGAGAGAAAGAGAGGCAGAGAGAGAAAAAGAGGCTGGTCTGTGCACTAACCATACTGCACAGGGCCGATGACTAAAGATGCATTTAAGCCGACACTAACAATGTAGAGCATTATGGGCCTGGATACATCCTTGATTTATTTTGCTGAACAAAACTGCTAACATAGCAGCACAAAAACAGCACAAATAAATTGAATTCAATATTTTAAACACAGAATGACACTTAGCCACTTAATTCATACAGGGTTTACCTGCTCTACTCTTAGCTGCCTTTCTTACTGATTTTCCCCCAAAGAAATGTGTTATCATGTAGTCACCATAAATCATGTATGAATATCACAGGAGATCAGAGTGAATTTATCACAGGAGATCAGAGCGAATGCTTTAGTAGCACATGTTTGATTTGATCTCAACTAAAATATCAAGCATGTGAAAGTGCTGTAGCTCAAATCAGTGGGATGTGTCAGGATGATACCCAATCATTCTAACATAGGATGTGGTACTGGCACTCTCTAACAGGTGGTTTCTATGGTCTCTTGCTCTTTGCAGAAAGCCCGCTTGGCCAGGATACGAATATCCAAGACAGGAAGCTCCAATGCCTTCCTCCACAGCAAGCGCAACGGCCTGTTCAACGAAGCTCTGGAGTTCACGGTAAGATCAGCCCCTGAACCACAGACACTACAAAGCTTCACTTGTGTCTCATCACAGTTTTCCTCCAACCACATATAGCATATTTACATTTATAATCTTTTTAACTGGCAATGCAGAAAGTCTGACCTCTGCATCGTCTTGGAAATACATTTCCTAGTATTTCAGAGTGGGCAATAAATAAGTCACTGGATGCAGGCCTTCCTTGTCTTTTCTTTAATTATCCCTTCTTGGAATGCACCCCACCCCAACACATCCCATCAGAGCAACTAACTGTGATCTCATTCGATAAGCTGCACTTCTAATGTGAGCATCTCTGAGCCCAGCTGCCCAGCTGAGGAACAGGCTTCAGGCAATGCAGCAGGAAATGTAAACACATCTCAAGGATGTTCCTTGCCTCACCAAAATGTTGCGGTTCACAAACACTATAGTGGCCCGGGGCTGACACAGCGCAAAAACAAAAACAAGTGCTTCTCCCTCCATCTCCCTCTCTCTCTTTATGCCTCTCTGTTGCTCTCTCTTTCTCTCTTCAATAGCCATGCTGAGGACAGACTTTTGAATGGCACCAGTTCTTAGACTCAATCTAGGGCTGAATAATGCATTGAATTCATATTGATATTGCTTTAATAGGCAATATACTGCAAAGACTGCAGTGTTGTTTTTATATATGTGGTTGTGTTGTCATTTATTCTAATTGCAAGCAAAGGGTAATGAGTAAAGCTTGCCTGCACAGTATATATTGAATAATTAAGTTGCTTCTTGACATAACCATGTTGTGAAGCTGTTAAGAGAGACCCTAGACACTGGCAGGAGTTACAAAGTTTGCAAAGTTCTGTATATACAACATATACTCCTTTTGCTGTTTGTTTTATTTATGACACTTAGAGAAAAAAAGATATTTCATTTATTGTTTATAGTACTCCATCCCTATGGAGATTTGGTTTTATTTAAGATTTAATTCAGAGTGCACACTGCTTCATTAGTACTACTATGGCCAATTTAGTTAAATAAATAATCATTTGGGAGCATTATTACTTTATGGAGCAGTACATGTACCTCTTCAGTGTGCTCTTGTTGTAGTGATTTCACCACTTTACTAACAAACCTGGCATTAACATAAAGATAAGTCGAGCAATATATCATGAAAGCCACAATGAGAAAACAATTTTTTCCATATTGTGCAGCTACAGCTTAAAAGTGAAAAGAGTGCAACTTTATCAGTTTTTCAAAACTTTTTTTTTTTTGCGTAGAGACAGTTGTTCTTTTATATATTATGTGTCCTTCATCATATTAATTTAGTCTGTTTTGACTACCAGACTGGCTGCTTATGTCCAAAAACAACAGTTAACAGAATTTAAAGATGTGTGCCTTCTCAGTAAAATGTTAATTGTTGTCCAACTTAAGTTTAATTCTAAGGCAGCTATTTACTAGAACCATGCAGAGCGACACTGTGTTTTGTCGCTTGGTAGATCAAGCTGTTTCCATTCTCTACAGTATGGTGGCCACCTGGGTAGTGAGCCATACCCGCCTCCAGACAAACTGCTGATATGGGCTTGCAGTCACATGTATAGAGAGAGACAGAAATAGCACATCCAGAACACCTGTGTTTTACTGCTGCGTTAGGTACTGACAAGCAGCATGAGCACAGGTGAGCGGTCTTGGCTTGGGTATTTGAGTCATCAGCGCAGGAATGTACCCTCTCAGCAAAGAAGCTTCTGCTTACAGCACCAGTCGCTCGCTTAACAAACAGAAAATTGCCACTACAAATCTTCCAAACATGGCATTTTACTTGCCTTTCGGCGGTGCTGTGGAGCATGCAGGATCAGGGCAGTATTTTTTGGCTTTGTTTTTTATAAACAGCTCAACTACAAATTCTGCTGGGAAAGACTGATGCAAGCCATTGAAAGTCTGTATATGTGAAACACTGACAAGAACAATGATGGCATTCTGCAATATACTGAAGAGACATCTTCCCAGGCTCAAGCTAAGGCTGTTATGGACCAATATGTTTAACAATAATGCAGAGTAAGCTGTGTCTTCTTTATAGTAGCTCTTCCCAAAACCCTACTTAGATCTAAGGCAATCTTGAGGCAAATTGTGATTTAGGATATTTAGCTTTATAAATATAATTGACTTGATGTTAGATATTTATGGATATTAATCCTGTTTGCAAATATTCAGCTTAAAATAAATAAAGAAATACATACTGTACATACAGCAAACAAAGTGTTTTAAAATCTTTATGATATTATATTAGGCTGAATATGATCCTACATGTGTTTTATACAAATTCCACAAGACCTGAAAGTCAAATGATTTATTGGACTAATAAAACAATATACAATAAACATATGTACTGACAAAAATAAACAAATGAACTGCTGAATATTTGCAATAAAATGTTGTTTTTGCTGGTTCCTTAACTTTGTTAGAGGATCCACAAGGCTCTCTTAACAGTCCACTTATTCTCTAACTCACCTCACCACTGCCCAGAAAGGAGCTTCTTATTCCAAAACACCACAGAACTAGAAATAGAGCCCACTTGTTCACTCACAGATACACACACACAATAAATACATAAACAGGCCAATGAGGAATATGGAAAACAGGTCATTAACAAGTTGCCTGTAGCCAGCCTTTGCAATAACAGAGATGGAGACAAAATGTCACAATGGAAACTTTGATATGAATTGTATATACTGTATATCTATTAGGACTGAGTTGTGCTAAAAGTCTCCCTTTCAGCACAGATCAATGCACTGGTTCCACTGTCTCTCAGGGTCAGAATAGTAATAGTAATATACACGGGCTGTCTGGCATGACTGCGGCCCGGACGGGTGCCTGTTCACAATGTTGAGACATGAACTCTAGTAAAACTCTACGTATCTGTTCTCCTTTTGTCTCCTTCTCCAACTGAAGCAACTTCCATACAAGATGAACCTTTCAGATCAGGTACAGAGAAAGCAGCCGGCCGTGCACCTCCCACATCTGATTAGTGTCTTCCTAAAATAAAATGTAGCATAGCACTTAGTGTGTGTGTGTGTGTGTGTGTGTGTGTGTGTGTGTGTGTGTGTGTGTGTTTGTATGTGTTTTACAGAGTTCCACAGAGGAAGAGCAACGGCTAAACAAGTCTACCTCTCTATTAGAGAGCCAGCACCACCACCTGCTGCACTGTCTGGAGAAAACCACTGTGAGTGTACACACACGCACACACATTCAACCATTTTATGTTAATAATATTGTAATAAACAATGTATGCAAGCTTTCCAAAATCACTCAAAAACTAAAGTTAAATTGGGTAGATTTTAAAGTATACATTTAATATATACACTACCGTTCAAAAGTTTGGGGTCACCCAAACAATTTTGTGTTTTCCATGAAAAGTCACACTTATTCACCACCATACGTTGTGAAATGAATAGAAAATAGAGTCAA
>JAVQJL010002715.1:0-29503 GCA_036024295.1 Nannoperca obscura
ATATGAACCTGGCAGTTCATCAGCCATTCACACTCAATTTCCACACCTCGATCTGCACTTGGTTGCACATACGCAACAATCCATCCATCCAACACACACACACACACACACACACACACACACACCCGCTGAGTCTTTTTAACCTGGTTTAGCCTCCACTGACCAGCTGTCAGATCGCAGTTGCCATCGGTTACTGTTCAGAAGGTCATCCACTCTTCAACAGTTTCCAGTACAGGCATCCCTCTTTCAGCTCATCGTCACTGAGGTCACTCATTTGGTATTCAGTAAACCAGCACCTCCCCAAACAAACCGTATAACATCAAGGGAAATGGGCAAAAATATGATAGAGAGACCGAGTAGGAAAGTGTAATGCTATTTTAAACTCTCTAGAAGGACAAGCCATTGAAGCTAACCACATTATAAGAGAGCAAAGTATTAAATACTTCATGCCTGATCTTGTTTATGCAGCACATGAAAAAACAGAACAGTTATGAGTCATTAATGCCAGCTGACCTCAGCTAAAGGAGCGATGATTAATAGACTGTTGTGTTTTGAGTCGTGCTATTTTACTTTGTTCTTTGATTTAAACAGTTTGTCATGTTTCTTTTCTACCTCTGTAAAAGGTCTTGATTGCTTTTGCTTGCTTTTGTAACAAAACCTGAATGCAACTTTAATCAGCTCAAATGCAAATACTTTAAATATACCACTATATACTATACCAAATAATACACAATCAAATAAACAAATGAATGAACAGTTGAAAGAGCCATTTTCAGCAACAATGTTGCCTCTCGTCAATCAAGTTTAAAGGGTCAAAGGGTTTCTTAAGAATGAGTGGGGCAATATGATTGGTTTATGGCACATAAGACACTTCAATAAATAGATACTCAAACTAAAATGTGATAACAATGTCATTGAATTCATTATAGTCATTCATTAATTCAATTTATGAATTACATAACATAATTTTATCAATGCTAGATTTACTTTAATATGACATTAACATTTGTCTTTTTTTCATGTTTTATGACTTAGAAATGTGTGAACTTGGAACAGACAAAACACACAGATACTAAAGGACAAGCTTGTGCTGTCTCTTTGTTTTACATCTTTCACAACACACATTTTAAATACTATATGATTCATTCTCACACACAGAAACATACACTCTAATGCTAACGCAAACACACAATGTGATAACACACAGCTTTCATAAACAAAGACCAAATTGGCTGGAGCTATAAATTACACAATTATACAAACATACGTGCACACAGCATACACACACAGGTTCTGCGCAACAAAATGACTGATGGAAATTATGTTTGAGCCAAACTGACATGAATGTAAACGATTACACAAAAAACCTCAACTCAAACTTCAATTTTACTCTTTGTTTTGTGCCTTAGCCTGTATGGGCATATAGAACAATATAGTGTGTGTGTGTGTGTGTGTGTGTGTGTGTGTGTGTGTGTGTGTGTGTGTGTGTGAGCTCTCGAGAAAACAGCCACTGAGAGGACAGAGGGGACTCTGGGGGGATGAGTTTGCAGAAACAAAGGAGACATGCCAACACACACACACACACACACACACACTTAAACCAACATATATATTGTTCTATATGAACATACATGCTAAGGCACACAGATTACTTTACACAAAGCTCTAGTTCGAAGTGCATTATGTGTAAACACATTTGCATACACCCCACTCCTCCACTATTCATTAAAAGGTGTGCACGTGACACACCAACGCATGCTCTCAAGGTGAAAGTTAAGAGGATGTAAGAGGACAAATCAATAGTACTGAGCAGCTAAAGAGAGACACACTGACACTGACACAGTGGTCTTGTTAGTTACAACCCCAGTTTCAATATCAGAAAGTAACAAAGTACAATTACTTAAGCAGTGATCTGAAGTACAGTTCTGATAAGTATTTTGTGCCACTTTATACCTCTACTACACTAGGGGGCAGAGGAAGTAGAGAGCTGAGTCGCCCATTAATTCCAGGGTTGTGAATGGGTGAATGAGACCAATCTGTAAAGGACTTTGGGAACCGTTAACCGTTAAAGTGCTATATAATAAGTGCATTTACCATTTACATTTGTACTCTTTGTTTTCTGTTAGACTCTATTATTAATATTGTTGGCTACTGTATTGGTTTTGTACTCTGTTGCCTTTTTTGCGTTCATATTACAGTATACAGCATGTAGTGGCAATCGATCAACAACAAAAAAATAACGAGGGAATTTGAAGTCATTTCCAACGTGTGATGGTGCAAAAGTTGAGATTTACACAACTTCAAAAAAACCATCTACAAAAAGCCGGTTGCACTGAATGAAAAAAATTAAAACAGGCTTGTAAATATAAGACAAATAAAAAACACAAATAATACGGCAAAACAAAAAAAAACCCAGCACAGACGCACAAACTGTGTGGCTTCCTCGGTTCCTAATTCCCTCCTGCTGTTCACCTAAGACTCCCCCTATGTAAACTACAGTGATTACCTGCCTATGGCCGTAGGTGCAAATTACTCCCTGAGATGACTTGTTACTTCCATTTCATATCAAAAGAGTAGTTCAATGAAGGAAACGCTCATGATGGACACATCACTACTGAAGACCACTAAGCGGGCTGCAGGGGTTACATATTCACATAATCTTCCTCTCGCGCTGTCTCCTTCTTGCACATGCAGAAACAGCTAGGGTTGAAAGTAATGGGCAATTCACTGGCATAGCGGTTGTCTGATTGCACATAGGCCCTGCTCCGACATGCACAGACCCCCTATCGGGCACCTATAAACACACACACACACACACACACACACACACACACACACACAAGGACCTATGCCATCTCTTATTCTTGTTCACTCTTTCTTGTTCATACCTCCCCCCTACCTCGACATCCAAATAGTCTCCACTCTCTCTCTGTCTTACATACACAGACAGACACGCACACTTAATGCTGCACACACATTGTCTCCTTTTTTCCTTCGCCCCTTAAAAAAAACTACTCTCGCACTCTCTCCTTTCCTCTCATTTTAACAACAGCGACACACTGTCTTTCCATCACGCACACACGAGGGGACAAACACATACCCCCCACCCGAATCTACACCAGTATGCAACATGCAAATGCTTTTAAGAGAGGCTCAGCAAAGGGACACGAGTGTGTGTACGCGTATGCATACTTAGATGGTCTCCCAAGTGTCATGTTTCATCTTTTTTAGTTTTTCAGAGTATTATTTTATAGTTTAAAGCTTTGTTTTGTTGGCTGCACACAGCAGAAAGAGTTAGGGAAGATGGGCGAGGGTAACATTTAGCCAAGCCTGAAGAGCTATAAGATGGTGCCGGCATTAATGCTTGCATCTTGAACTCAAATGAAAAAATCTAATCAAAACATTGACATAATCTCAAATGTGTGGATTTTCACAATACGCCTAACTTTACCATTCAACACCAAATCCATGACACAGACTGTGATTCATCACTACATTTCAATGGGCTGTGGCCATTTGCCCATATTTAGTCTGTGTGTCAGAGTTGGCGAGTCTAAGAGAGGAGAGGAGTGAGACACAGAAAAACAGACAGACAGACAGAAACAAACAGGACAGATTATGAGAGACACGCGAGTGAATGAAAGAACGGAAAGTAGGGGGATTTTACCCTTAGCAAGGTTCTCGGCATTACACTCCATTAGGACTGTTCTGGTTTGTCTAATTGCTGCAAAATAACAAGATGTGAATTATCATCTTGATGAGATACAGATGGTGCACCATTAACAAGTGAATTCCCGGCATTCATTTGCACACATCTCTAAAGATCTCATTAAGTCCGACACATCTCCTCCTACTCAGTTGCCTCAGATGACCCCCTTTCCTAAAAGCGAGCGACTTTAGCTTAAACTCTTTCAAGGATTTTCATATTTAAGATTTTTCAGACTGTCTTGCCTCTGAATTGCTCCTTGTCGAACTAATGATTTATGCGGTAAGTTCACTGGTGAGTTAAGTTTATGGCACATTCAAATGGAAAGAAGAAAAACAAGTGCAGTACGATAAAGGAACCTGAAATGTGTCACCCTCTGCAGGCGAAACACAACTCAAAAAGGGAAATGGAGACATAATATAGAACAAAACACTGGATTATTACTGGACCACAAAACCTCTTTGCTTTTTCCTCCAGACACCATTATGTATTAAAACTTTCCATCTACTGATAATCACCTTTTCTTTTCGAGCTGATAATTCCAGTACTCTTCCTTCATTACATGTAATCATCAGCCTACCATGTGACACCTAGGACTGGTCTTCTGTAACAGCTTAAAAAACAATACAGCCTTTTAAAAAGGCAGAGAAAAGGTTTCTTAATGTGTGTTATTAAACAAGTTGAAGTTAAAAACCTTTAAGTAAAATATTTTCAAATCTATTTTTTTTTCGGTTACAAATCTTGTAGTACAAATTTAACTATCATATTGAGACTATATTCACTCCATAGTATCGACCTGTGGTGGCTATTTGAAAAGAAAAAAATCTGGTGCAAAAGCAGAGTGACAGCTACCAACAACAACACCCCAAACACTCTTTTTAATATCAAAAACCCACAATAGTGCAGCCACAGATGTAACATTTGATGCTGTCACCGCAACCTCCATCCCAACTTGATATCCTGTCTCGCTCTTTCGAGCTCTCACACACACAGACAGACACACACTCTCGTCTTTCCTCAGTGGCTGTAATCAGGTATTGATTTAATGCTGCACTAGATGTCACATCCATCTCTGCTTTTCTCCGTCTTCTCTGATATTTCTGTGCTTTTATGATATTTGTCCGGGGAGACGAAGACACACCTTTTGAGATATGGGCTACTTGGCCCTGTCGGTACAAAAATTAGATTTATTTCTTTAATTTTTTTGAGCAATGACCAGAAAATAATACATAGCTATTTGTAGCAAGGTGAGCAAGGATTCAGACCATTGCACCTCAGAAGTATAATCATGGTATTTCTTTCTGAGTGTATTACGTTTTGATTCAGTACCTTTTTCTTTTCATTTACGCCCATCTTGGGGAGGTTAGAGGTCATGCGTGGCTAAAAAACAGCATGATAGAACAGTGTCGGGGTTTTGTCGATTTGTTCGATGTGTGTGTGATGGGAGGATTGTTAAACAAAAACCATCATTATGGTAACATTTAATTACTGATGCTTAAAACTAAAACTATTATCGGGAGATTCCTGTTGGCTCAGTTGACGAAGTTGCACACCATGTACCTGCTACTTACTGTGGAAACGAAATGAAAATGTAGACATTTAAGCACAGTGGTGTGCTTTATAAAAAGCAGTAATCCACTCCACACTGTGATTTACAATGAGGTAGAAGATCCAAGAGGGTTTGAAGTAATCTGCGTCTTGTGGCTTTTTGCTTGAATAGGACTCAACTCCCACAGTGAACATTAACCATGGCATATGCAAAATAGCCCTCATAAAGTCTCTTTGTTTTTTTTCTTGTTTGTTTGTAATGGTACCAAATGAAACATGGGTATGACTACAAACCTCCCACCAGAGGCCTTCCCACTGTTTAATGACCAGTTAAATTTACTTATTATAATCCCTGCACCCTGGAAACAAAATCTATATCAATCTATATGTGTGGAAATAAAGAATCTAATTTATTTTATACGTAGGGGGGCGATGTAAAGAGATCATCTAGTCTAGCTGATGTAACAGTGCTAAAAAAATAAGCAAAAAAGAAAAAAATTATAATTGGAAGGGCCGGGAGAGGGAGGTATAACAAAGAAGAAAGAAAGAAGAATGGAAGAGGGATGAAACTCTTAGATCAGTCAACTCAACAAACAGAATAAAGACAGACACTAAAAAGACTGGACGAAGAAAGGAAAATGTTGGCACTGTAAAATGAAAAGAGCAGTAAAGACTTTGACTTTTGATGTTCTTTAATTATGAAACATATCGCAACAAAACAGAGGAGTAAGTAGCTAAAGCAGGATGAACTTTGCTTGTTGTGGTGCACTGGCACTGCCTGCATCACTCTGCCTGAAACCCATAGCAGAAGCTCACCGATTATTCTTATTAACCAACTTAAAGGGGCTGTGTTTAGTTTACAGAAGGTTGTTGTTTATGGTGACAACAGTGGCCGTTAAGACAACAGCAGAATGAGCAGAATGCACATCGGCAAAAACAGTGACATGACATACATGTGATCGACCAGCATCATGTTGATGGACGAGGTAAGTTACATTACATTACATTACATTTTAGGCATTTAGCAGACGTTTTTATCCAAAGTGACTTCCAAAAGTTATTAGTATATAGTAAAGTTACACTTTTATTATAGTTTGGCTAACATTTTTTATTTTATTTACTTTACAGTCCGTTCACACACCAGCAATATAAAGTGATTAAAACGTGAAACCGAATGAAATGTTACATGTAGTACCTTTAAGTTGAAAAACTTTGGCTGAATCAAATTATTTCCTGTTTTATTTTTTTCCATAGTCAATTTCGTGCCTTTTTTTTTTCAATCAATCACAGTACAATCAAGCTAGACAACAATTCTCATATAATATACCACACAATATGCTGTACTTTATAGAACCAAGAAGAAGACACACACACACACACACACACACACACCAACCACACACATATCTACAACTTCAATACAAACACAAAAGAGGGAGAGAGATGAAAGATATAGAACATATGCTCTAAATTTTCATCAAAATCTTCCAATCACATTCAGGGCAGCGAGATCGCATTAGACACCAGACTCCTCTGACAGTAGGCGACATAGCCGGATGAGTTTCTCCTCTTTTCTATGAATGAAAAGCTGATCCTGGTTATGGATGTTGCAAAGAGGCACAGAGAGTTTTGAGGGTGTGAAATCACACACACACACACACACACACACACACACACACACACACACACTCTCTTACAAGCAACTCGTTTTCTCCTTTGCAGTATTGCACATGTGTCAAAGAAAATGGAAGGATAATGCTCTATCTGTACATGTGTGTATCGTGTAGTGTTTCTGATACTTCTTGTGTGGAAAGTTAAACCAATTATCTGTGGTTGGGATGATGAACAAACCCACACACAAACTGGTGTGTGTGTGTGTGTGTGTTTGTCTTTGGGGGAAGTCCTTTGTGTTTTCATTGCTTTAAATGTTTCTTTTTTGTGTCACACACTGTCTCTACAGTGAACTAATTTTCATTGTTTTTATCATAACTTTTTCATTGTTTTGACTTCAGAATGGAAAATGACTAAATCGCTGGCTTTATACTGTATGATGGATTTCAGCACGCCCACACACATAAACTCACATTCACACATACACACTCTGACAGAGACTCCGAAAGAGTAAAAAGAGAAGGAATGAATTATTAATCATGCCGTCTAATTATGGTGTATGGCCCTGAGAGAGATATGATCCTGGGGAAATCACATCTAACAGTCATTTATCACAACAAATAGAGTGAAAAACACTGGTTAGAGAAGAGAAAGAAGAAGAAAGGGCAAGCGAAGAGTGGAGATAAAAGGCCAACCCCCTGCTATCAGACTCTACTATTAAAATATGTTAAAGAGATGCAAGAACAGGGAGTCGAGATGAAGGGTAAAAGGAGAGTCTAAAGTGGCAAATTAAGAGATGCTCAAGGGAAAGTAAAGCCCCAGAAGGGCTTCTAAATGCCCCCTGAAACTGGGTTTACAGAGCAACACACGACACCACAATAAACAAGGATTAAATATGTAAAATAAATGTTAAAAAAAACAACCAAGAACAACCCCAAAATATCTCTTATCTAGTGGAACTTTGTAGCACAGTTCTTACTTTTATCTTGTTGTTTGTGCTGTAAAATATCCATTATACTATTTCCTTTCCCATCAATTGATAATTAAATCTATACTGAAGGTCAAGGTTCGGTGACATGTCAGGTTAAACTCTAAAACAAAGATTACATGTCGTAGATGCAAATTGTGTAAAGGTTATGGTGATCCATCAAGAATGGCTTTATGGACCACCACAAGTTAGTTTTCATCAGTTGGAAAAGGTTTGCTAAAATAGTAAAGCTGGTTAAAATGAAACAATATCTGTATGTGCCTGTGTTCGCCCACACGTGTTTTCACTTCCACCTTCCTCTTTTCCACCTCTTCTGGGGAGGTGTGGGCATGCACAGACTGTGATTGATTGACACCTCTCTGAACTTCCATTTGGATTCCATTACACAGCTTCTAATAAAACACTTTATTTTTCCGCTGTCAATGTCTTTGCACCCACTGCGGCCAAGTAGCATCCTTCCTTCTTTGCTTAAATCATGTAAACAATATCGGAAGTCAATCCCACCAGAAGCAATTTGTCTTGCCCTCTTCTTTATTGAAATAAATGGGGACGACAACTGGTGTAATGGCACCTTGTATCCATGGAGTTTGGTGACCTCCTGTGATTCCCGTAAACCCTTTGTTATAGAACTTCTTTTCACAGAAGACATTCTGACATGTCAGAGCAGGAAAAGCACAGGTGTAAATGATCAAATTCATGATAGCTGAATTTCATTTGGCTGCTTCAGTTTCACGGCCCTGCCTTTCTTGAACTTGACGGCAAATGTACAGTATCTATCCACCAATCTCAACCGATATATTTTCTGTTTTTATTTTTAGTATGTGTCCTCCACATATTCCTTAAGTGGTGTCAACTACATTACTACCACTACTACTGTTGTGACATTTTTTACATGATTATAATGCATGTCATCCTTACATCTTAAGTAGGAAGAACTTGCAAAAGATGCAAATGAGGGAAATAGGAAGACAATTAACAAGAATTTAGTGTTTTTCAGACTGCAACGACGAGCACCATAAGGATTGATGCAGAACACCTTCAGTAGGTGTTAATGATATACTGATAAACCTCTCACATATGGTGAAACCTAACAGAGGCCTTTAGAAATATATTTTCCAACTGACAAAGTCTAATGGCCTCCCCTTCAGACATACCCACAACCCCTCCTTCATCCAAAAAACCACCACATTTGGGATTGTGCCTTGCGTATATTTAGCCACTAATACAATACACAGGGGCATTTGAGCCGTGCCATAACGTGCAGGGCTGGGCCGAGCTGAGAGAGTGACTGAATCAGGCCAGGTATCAAATTCAGCCTGTCAACTATGCAGACCAAGGGCCCACTCAGGCCTTTAAAAAAAAGAAAACACCAACTCCCAGAAGGCCGAGCTCTTCGCCTCCCGCTTCCTCTCCCTGACAGCTCAAAGGGAGGCGGGGTGATGGTGTGGGTGTGTGCATGCATGTGTGTTTAGGAAGGCAAGAGAGAAAGAGGGGGAAAAATAGTGATAGAGGAAGAGGAGGTTTGAAATGAGATGGGAGAGCAGTAGGAGCCAGCAAGATAGATGGATAGAAAGGGAGAGAGGGAAGGAGCACTATTGTAACTCAAATTCCCATCAAGGGCACTGGGTTCATTTTCAGTCTGTCACTATACAAAAAAGCTGAGAGAGTGTCCACAGTGTGTGTGTGTGTGTGTGTGTGTGTGTGTGTGTGTGTGTGTGTGCAGTTGTTGGTTTATGGTTACATGCCAAGCTCCCACCATGCTGGAAGCCCCCTATGTCAGATGGTAAGTGGTCTGGCCACAGTGTGAAACAAGCCTACAGGTTCAGTTCCTCTGCTCACACCAGTGACCCTGTCAATCAAACTATCAGGGTCAAAGAGAAACAGAATGAGAGGGAGGAGAAGAACGTGGAAACGGAGAGGAATGAAAAATAGAAAGGTGTAGGGGGTGCAAGGGGAAAGAAAAAGAAGGAGGTAACAAAATGCACAAAGAATTGAAGAGAAAGGGGTGATGTAAAAACTCTGAGTGCCCCATTACTTGTGCAATGTTTGTGTGTTTGCATTAATGCATCTCAAATGACAGCTCCTGCCAACATCGTTTGTCCTGTATAGGGCAGAGTTCGGCTTTCGGAAAGGTCTCTGTATACACACACAAATACACAGGCACGCATACTCCCACGCGGTGATCTTGGAGTCAATTGGCAAGTAAATGCTAGGACACTTTGAGTGTGTTGACACCTCTGGCATTAGAACACTTACTGCCGATTAGAGTGGCAGGCAGACAGGTCACTTTATGGAGGAGACAGTGAGAGACAGAGAGAGAGGAGACAGTGATAGAAAGGTTTGGACTTTTGATATTCTCAGACGAGACATCTCACAAAAGAGGACTAAATCAGTCTTACAATTTTAGCAGCTCACACACGTAAAGGATGGCAAAAACAGCAGCTGTGAATACCAAAATTCCTTAATGCTTCCAGGCAGACTGGCACAAATGGCATTCAACTACAAACAGCCAGATCATCTTCTTCCACTGTATATCCCTCAGCCCCCAAACATTCATAAGTTTGACATGTTCATCCTCCAGCCTTCAGATACCTAGACTAAAGTATTTCCACAAGCTCTGCCACAAGGGAGGCGCAGCTCTCACCTTGTTTCTGCAAGGACCTTACATGCTCCTTTAGATGCTGTTTGGACAGAATGAAGGCAGTCAAAACCTCTTTCAAATGGCCAGATAATGTGTTCAACTCCAACTTTATTGTTAACCAGAAGGAATCATGGTGTGCATGTAGACAGCAAAACTAACTTTTGGGAAACCGACAAGCTAACAGTAAACCCCGCTTTCCAAAGCATCAGCCATGTGGGCACAGGTGTGAAAATGGGCTGTCCTCCTCTGTCTCTGCTGAAGCCAACAACCTCTGGATTGAGGTGGAGTGCTTTCAGAAATGACATGGGAAATGACAACTGAAATAATAAATTGTCTGAAAGGATGTCTCGTGCTTGGATCCCCTTCTTCTCACATTCCGTGAGCACATTTGTGACTGTGGCTGTGTAATGGCAATACTTTATATCCCATAATCCACCATAACCCATCTCCCACCACAAGCAGCTCACATGTGTGAGTGTGTAAATATTATGCAGGGTGTTGCTCAGAAGAGCCTGTGTGCTCAGCCAAGGTTCCCTGGATAATGGTTAAAGGTTAAATCATGGCCAGTTGCAGCATACAGATGAACTGCCCAAACAATATAATCAGTCAAACTTCCTAAAAGTTACATTTACACTTCCATCCAATACATTTGGAAGTGGGACTATTTTTATGCAGTGTTGATTTCTCATTGTAACTATTGAGTTCTTCAATTCATCCCAAAAGAAATGTTTTCATATATTAAAATGTTGAAGATTGATTGTCATGTGACTACTGCCATTGTGAGTGTGTGCTGTGTCTGACCAACATGGAGGCTAAGGGTTGTGCATGTTGGTGACTATACCGTCACAGTATTCTTAAACTGTAGACGGCACTGTTGTTTTCCAAGCTTTTTGTATATTTTCCTTGTGATTGCAAAATATGCGATTTTCTTTCCCAGCATGCAGTATTAGTCTTTAATCCCTCACTAACTTTTTATACAATTGCCTTTGTGTTTTTACACTTTCTCACAGAGGCATGGTGTATAGTAATTGCCATTGGTGTCATTGAGTTTTGAAGGGGGAAGGGAGAGACACTGTTGCAGTTTTGGAATTTCAAGCTACCACATGGTGGTGTGCTCCAATGATAGCACTTCAGACTGAGAAAAGGAGAAGGAGAAATAACAAATCACACACACAAAGATGCAGACAGAAAATGAAAAGTCAATGAAAAAGAGGGATGGAGGGGAATACAGAGAGAGAGAGAGAGAAAGAGAGAAGAAAATGAATGGCCTATCTCCATAAAAGTAGCCATGCTTCTCAAGGTGGGAGCCGGGCAGCTAAAAGTCAACAGCCAGAGAATGGATAGGACTGATTGAATTTATAGGAGCTGCTTCCTTAGATCAATGCCACACGCACACACACACACACACACACACACACACACACACACACTGAGAGAAAGTGCATGTTGGAAGCAGATTTGTTGTCCATCAATACCTCACTTCCTCCTGACATCTGAAGAATTAGTAGGAGTGAACAGCAGGAGCACAGTCTTTTCTTTTTAAACTTTGTTTATTCAGGAGTTGTTGACCGAGCGAGCATCTTTTTCACCAGCTTTCACATCTTCTTACTTATGCTCATTTAGGCAGATCACAAATCACATTGCTAATTTGAATCACTTCAACTTCAAGTCACTTATAGTTCATTCTTCATTTTTTCCCAAGCTAAATGGTTGCATCACCATTCAAATGCACTTCAGTACATACCGCAGTAATGAACGCATTACCGTTCAAACGGCTGTGGTCTTCAGTTCAGTATGTTCAGTCTGTAGTTGTTCCGAGCTGGACTAACATACAGTGTATCTCAGTCACCGGTAAGCAGAGCTCCACTGCCAAAAGCTGCTGATTCGATGAGTGTCACTGGTGATTCAGCATAGTCAGTTCATTAAGAAGACTGATAAAGATTAGTTAGTACATACAGTATACTGAACACATATATGTCTTGCATAAAGTTCTCCAAAAAGTTGGGGGGCTTGTGGAGGACAGATTAAAAAATATGTATATCCTTCATCGTAGTATGGCCCAAACTCCAAAAATGCTGGATCCTACATTTCCCATAATGCGAGGCAATGCTGTCTTTCTTGGACCCTCTCCGATGGGTAAATGCCCACATCGTCATACCACCTGTTTTATAATGCAGGCTTTTTGTTGTAAATTTGATGCATCATCAGGGTTCTTTTTTGAGTTGACAAAACGACAAAATGCAAAAAAAGCTACAAAAAGCAAGTGATGAGTGATGTGACCTTCATGTGTAAATGTGTCAAATCTGTGGAGTGCCCCTTTAAGACACCTAACTTCTAAAAGATTTCAAATGGAGCTTCTTGAGTTTCCCTATGAATGCAGTCTGAAATCCCCTCTACATTTCCCACAACACTTTTATTTTTAGTGTGTGTAGAGTACTTAAAAGTGGCATTTAAACTGACTCGCTAGTATGAAGTTTAGCGACCGTAAAAGCATTATTTGTTATGAAAAACAATCAAAAAATAAATGTGACACAAACACAGACACACACACTTCTGCTGAGCTTAATTTGTGAGTCCAGCACTATTAGTTACCAATGAAAAAAGCGGGCAGGCAGGAAGACAGCGAGAGAGAAGCGAGAGTGAGGCGAGTGGAGTGCGGGGGAATCGGGAGCGAGAGGGAAGAAGAAGAGAAAATTAGGAGAAAGAACAGAGAGCTCTTTGCAAATCTGTATGTGTGTGTAAGAAAGAGCGGAGGGGAGAGAGAGATGAGAGAGAGCCAAGAAGGAGAGAAACAGGGACTTGGTTGTAGTGAGAGAGCAAGAGGCAGCGATAATAAGAGGTTGAGAGGGAGAGAGAGAACGAGGGAGAGATAGGAGTCAGACAGAGGGTGACAGATACAGAATGTGAACAAGACAGAAAAAGAGGGAGAGACGGACACGTATAGGAGTGGGTGTTGTATCCTGCATCCCTACAATATATAATCTGTATGTCAAAATGTGTGTACCTGCCTTTTATTTTGCTGGATGTACATATAATTATCTACGTGGGCACTTGTGTGTTAAGAGACTTAGAGAGGCGACAGACAAAGAGAAAGTTAAAAAGAGGGACTGGTGCGTGACATAAAAAAGTACAAGAATTAATCTCCCATGAACTTATAAGTACAGGTTTCAAAGGTTGAATGTGTGTGCCTATGTGTGTGTGAGAGAGAGACTGTAGAGAAACTGTAGGGGAATAAATCTTCCATGAACCTTTAAATCAAAGTACAAAGGTGGAACGAGTGCGTGCTTGTGCATAAGTCTGTGTGTGTCATCTACTACGCTATTTCTCCCAGCACACACACTTAAATGTATGCAGAGGAAAAAAGAAACGAGAGAGAGAGAGAGTCTTTGACTGTCTGCGAGTATCACATGTGATTAATCCGGGGCATGTGCCTTGCTCGAGGGCATAGCAACCCAACACATTGGCATGACGGATTAAAAGTATCAACATTAATCCCCTTTTCATCACGAAGGCCTTAAACTGTGTCAGCATTAAAGGAGCAGCGACACCTTTGTCTCTATCTCTCCTCGCTCTCTCGTCTTGTAGAAGTTTTTTCCCCCCCTCTTTAAAAAACTCCAAGTAGAAAAACTTTATCAGTGTTACTGGCAAAGAGTTTTTAGAAAACAAAACATAGCAAATGAACAGATTAAAATCAGAGAACTGTGATTATGAGAAATGAAATGAAAATGAATTGAAAACTGAATTGTTAAAAAAGCCATTCAAATGCTTTCTAAGGAGTGTATGCTCGTGTGTGGGCATACATCACGGGTGTGTTGTAAAACAATGTATATAGTAAGCAAATTAGCTGAAACCCTGTTTTACGTTCTCTCATTTCCTGTCTGACCTGTATCTTCTACCCTCCCACCCTGCCCTCTTTAAGAACACATGATCAGCCATTTACCTCTATTTAGCATAGCATCCATTAACAATAAACTAGCATAAAATGTTACCAAATGCCCTGGTCGATGCCATTTTTGTTAGCTTCCATGCTAATGTCCCTGGCCGTTTGTTGGGACACGCTAATGTGCTAATCAGAGCAGAAGAAATGTTTAGCCTTGGAGGGGAGGGGGGTGGGGGGGCTTTGGCTACACTTTGGCCCTCTGCAGCTAGCTCAGGTCACACGCACGCAAGCCACTCTAGGGGACATTAGCTCGACTAACATTCCCCTGGGGGGTTACCTTAATCGGAAAAGTCTGAATCTGAATCAGTTCTGTTCTTCAATAAATCTTTGGACAAAAGCAGGTGCACCACAGCTCATGACAGGACTCCATAAGTGCAGAAGGGTGCACAGCGTGTATAAATAGTAGTGTCAATGAGTAGAGACGTGAACAGTGACAGGCAGTTCTCTGTGGTGCTGTAGGTTTCCCTCTGCTCATGAGGCATGCTTATCCATCATGCATGCATGAGAGGACACATTGTGATGTCTGACTACACATCTGTTTTAAATATATATTATATGTCTTGGTATCTCACTGCATGTGACTACAATTGAATCCATGTGTGTTATGATACAGAAGGAGTCAAGCGTATAGATGGATCGGGGTTAACTTTGACTGACCTTTCTGTTAAGATGGATTCACCCGTGGCTGGCTTTACACACATACACCTGCAAATATGCACACTAAGCTTATAGTTTAGTGGAAAGCTAATAGCTAATAAAACTACAAACAATGAAAAGCTTATGAATCTGAAAGAAAATGATGGGAAAAAATAAGTACACAAAGGTCAATGCAAAGCAGAAATTAGTTTTAACATACCTATTTGATTATGCTGTTAAAAAAATGATAAACATGCCTCTACAAATGGGATTATGGCACAGTAATGCAGCTTTTGCAGTGTTTACATGATTACAATTCAAGGTTATTTATCAGGATATAAAATTGAGAGTGCATTTACGGGATGATACACTAATCGCCATTTGGTGCTAGTAATGTGCAATTATCAATGACGCATTTTCTCCTACAACTCCTACAAATTGTGTCCATTTCAGTAAGTAAAAAGAGCAACTCCTACATACTATAGAGCCACCAGTAAAATCCTACCTGCAATACTATGTTGGGGTGTCCTGTAGGGTTCCCAAAATTGCTTTGAATGTCCAGTCAGGCCTTACAGTCATTAGTGTGGTGCCTAGAAAGATCCTTGTATGATTGAACTCTGTAGCTAATGCTGATGAATATCAGATACCGTTATCACTAACATCAGCAAATAAGAGATCCGGCAAGTAAGTGGTTGCCTAGTAACAGCTATACGTCCATCAGTGTGATCGAGATCAGATCCCGAGGTTGAGAAAAGCCTTGTTGTGTGCTTTGCTTTTAAGGAATTCACTTTAAGTTTTGTTTATATGGGACTTGGTTGTTATTTGTCTTGTCAGAGCCACCAACTGAAGGTCATAGTCCGTGCACCTTTTTGTTTGCCACTACATCACAGAGACTGCTGCAAGACTGCCGAGATCATTTTCCTTGAGTAAAACTCGCAGCAGTCGCCTGACACAAAACCACACCTTTGTTTCTGTCAGATTTTAATGCAGCATAGCACTTCTTTTTCACCGCCTTGTCTCTGGCAGTTTTTCATTGGATCTGACACCGAACACAACCTGTAAAAGTCTTGCCTCAGCGATAACGGGAGAAGGAGGAAGACAAAGAGAGTGAGAGGGAGAGAAGAAAATGTGATACAGAAGTGAATAGAGTGGAGAATGAAAAGACAGACAGATGGCAAAATAGAGAAAAAGCAAAAGAGGAAAGAGAAATGCTTGTTAGCACCTCACTGGCCCAAATAAATATAAGATGACACACCTGACTGATAATTACTCTCAAGAGCATTTGTGCCTCTGTGTGTGAATATGTTTGTGGGTTATGGTGAAAACTAACTCCGTGTGTGCGTGCAAGTGTTGTTTGTGTGTAATGGAAAGGAGGGCAGAGGCCTTTGTATGTGTCCAAGCTAATGGGTATGCTGGCACACATAATCAGAACCGTTAATCACAGAGAGAGAGAGAAAAGAGAGATAGACTGGGAAAAAGAAAACCACCGTTGCTAAAATGAGGTGGCGAGGAGCGAGAGAAAGAGGTTGAAAAGTCAATAGTGGTCGAAAGGGAGGGTGTGAAAGGGTGAAATGGGACGGAGCTGTCATTTCATTTAATAGGTGACCTATTTCATCTGTTATTTGTTGTTTTTTCCATGGCAATAAGCACGTCTGTGCTCCACCGCATTCCATAAAAACATATTTGAATTGAATTACATGGTGGAAGGAGGAAAGGGATTGAAAAGAAAGCGAGAGAAAGCGAGGGAAAGACGGAGAGACAGAGGGATGGAAAGGGATTTTACTTGTACTCGTAACCCTTGTGTAATTGATGGTGCTTAAGTCCAATCCTTAAGGCAATATCCAATCTGAAAAACAATTCTCTTAAGTCTTACCTGTTGTCGATATTTATACACATGGGAAAATATGCCACAGCATATAGAACAGATTTTTGACATATCCACACGCACACATACGCCTTTCCTATCATTACAACATTATCACTTTCTCACTGCTTTAAGGCTATACTTTATTGTCCATGCATGCTATTTATGGTTTCTGTTGTTTGTCCATTCTCACTTGTGTTTAGTTTGATGTTTATGTGCTTGGTTGTTGTCTACTTTTCCTCTAGGGGTGAGATATTTTTGTAACACCAACTGGGATCTTTTATGTCTCACCTGCACAGATTGTACATGCTCTTTTATTCAGGTTTTGCCATGTGTTCATGCAAATAAATGAAACCATAAAACATAATCTCTGAGCAAAACAAATCAAGAGATGGACCCAGAGGCTGCTCTTAGGCTTGGAAGAGACAACAGAACATTACCTCTTCTTTCTCGCTGACAACAAAGAGTGAAAGAAAGCACTGATAAGAGGTTGAAAACCCCTTTCCCCAACATTATCATGCAACTACGAGCATTTGGAGATAAACACAGAGAATGAAGAGATAAACTGAGAAACATCCATTTACTAAAGAAGCACATATTTGTTTTTCTGCCCAAACGAATCATAATTTACAGTATTTCACTTCACTTGTGTCAGTGCCCCCTCTATTAATAAGTGCAACAACTTTTATTTTGTCATAAAAAGCATCAGTGATGGAGTCACACATTAATCAGCGTTGCCCCAAGAAGACTATACGTTTCATAATGAGGTCTCTTTAGGAGTCCGATCTGTTGTTGTGAATTTACAAGCAATACGTGGTATTACTGAGCTGGATGGAGCTGAAAATAGATGCAGTATTAGGACATGCTCTCTCTCTCTCTCTCTCTTTCTCTCTCTATCTCCCCCTCTCTCTCTCTCTCACACACACACACACCAATCAAGGTTCTTTTTTACAAAATAAAAACGTTGTGCCAGGCACACAGGCTTTATGATTGATTGTAAACAATAACTTTAGCCCTAGCAATCTTCTTGTTTGTGTGTTTGTTTTGTGTGTGTGTGTGTGTATGTGTGTGTGTGTGTGTGTGTGTGTGTGTGTGTGTGTGTGTATGTGTGTGTGAAACAGAGTGGGAAAGTGTGTGAATTTGTGTGTGTGTGTGTGTGTGTGTGTGTGTGTGTGTGTGAAAGGCAAGGTAATTAGGTAATCAACAGCTGTGCCAGACAGACAGGAAGCAGCTTGTTAAGAAACTGAAGCGGAGATGGAAATAGATAATGAGAGAGAAAGAGAGGTAGAATGAGCCACATATAAACAGAAAGGAAGAAAAAAAAGGTTGGAAAAAAAGGAACAGAGCCGGGAAAAAAACAAAAAAGGGTACAGGAATTGAGAGCGATGGAAAGATAAAGGGGGGTAGGTAAGAGAGGGAGGCATCAGATGTGAGGACAGGTGCTGTTGTCAGCTATGAAACACATGTAAACCTTTTATTGACAGGAGGAACCAATTACTGACAGCAAGGAAGAAGAAAAAATAAGTTTTCACTGTCATACCAGGAAGCACAAACAAACCTACATGAAGAAGTATTATTTTATTTTTTTTATTGTCCAACACCTGATGTTTCATATTGTGGGAAAAATTATACGGCAACTTGTGTGTTGATAAAAAAAAAAGGGGGCAGCAGGAGACATAAAGGTCCAGGCTTTAGCTCCGGGGCAGAGGGCTCTTTGACTTGAGTCCCAACATGGTGAAAATCTGGTCGTGAGAAAGTGAAGGTTGAAATAGGCCAGATGTGAGTGTTTTTTTTTAAAACAATGTCCTTATTGATTTCCAATCTGCTTTTACTTTATACAAAACTTCAAGAAAATAGGTTGGAAAGAAGTAAATTGAAAACATGTTGCCTTTGAAGAAGACCAACTGGTAGCCATGATTGTGGCGAAGCACCAGTGACGAATTCATGGATACGTTTATATCCCTAAGACACAATAATATCGTCTTTCCATTGCCAAATGATTGAAGCTGTGCATCCTAGACTAAAAAAGACAGAAGAGGGATTAGTGAACCTCGTCCCCCTTAACAATAATCATCAATGTGTGCTCTTCGCTGCTAATGGTTACAGTGGAGCTGCTAAGAACTAACCAGAAAGGGAAGAGTAATATATTCAGTAGCAATGCCGTTGGAAGGTGCTTGGGGTGCACAGAGGATTTTGATATTGGAGACTAGGGCTGACATCCCCAGACTGCCATATGTGATTAGGTTTAGGTAATAAACACATTTTTGTTTAGGTTAGGTAAAGGTCCTGGTTTGGCTATTTGTTAAAGTTTTGGAAAAAAAACATTCTGACTTCTTTCCTTAACATAAATCAAGTTCCTAAACATAATCATAAAAAAACAATATCATTCTTTAGTTGCTATGGCTGGATAAGGTATTGCATGAGCAGATATTGTAGGATAACAAATTAAATACATTGTCAGTGAACATTTTGCAGATTCAGGTTCTGTATAAACCTTTTTACGACTCTGCAGATTCGTAGACGTGTCTTCATTTTGTTGATAAGAATTGCAAATTAGTAGCATAGAAATGTAATTTCTGGGAGACAGGGTTGGCTTTTTACTGCTAATGGGGAAAAACTAAACAGAGAACTTCAATAAGAGAAAAATGCTGGTTTCTAAGGTGGAGGGCTTTACAGTAGTTAAATCAAGTAAAATAACTTTTCATGCTGTGCCTAATCTGTGGACTGCACAACTAGTATACTTACCAGCAGGAGGAAGACTAAAAGAGGGTGGAGGTAAAATATTTCATTTCAGCTGTCTGAATTCACTGACAAGCTCTTGCTTCAGTCAGAGCATGCCTCTGCCGGAACAAATGGTAAATTGACTTCACTTATATAGTGATTTTCAACCTTAGCAGTTCCCAAAGTGCTTATTGGTCTCATTCACCCATTCACACACACGGGAACGGAGCTGCCGTGCAAGGTGCTGGCCTTCATCGGTAGCAACTTAGGGTTTAGTGTCTTACCCAAGGACACTTTAACGTGTGGACCGAGGAGCCGGGCATCAAACCAACATCCCTGGGATTAATTAACCCTGGATGGAAATAGCACTTACTCCGAATACATGTGAGGATATGATGAATCTCAGAAGATCGTGCCATATGACAAGTGACACGGCCTGCATGGATGCATGAATGCTTCACTGCGTGAGTTTTTCATTTTGTGGCCATTTCAGTATTAATGTATTTTGTCTCACCTATGAGACCTGTACTTGCTGAAATCAAAACTTTGTATAACTCAGACAAAGTTAGCCTAGCCTAGCAATGCTCACTGCCTATTACCCATGACTGGAGCAGAATATATCAAAATTAAGCTGCATTGCCAAGACGGGACTCAATATTGTTCGCCCTACTGAAAGTAAAACAGCCAAGGTGTAAATGGTTCCTTGGATAACTTTTTGCAGAGAGAAATAAATTGGCACACAGGAAGTGATGTGTTTTTTGGCAGTAGCAACAGATGTTTATTTGAAAAAAGAACTGGGTCATTAGTGTCTTGAATGAACAAGACTGCCACTAGAGACACTGAGTCTTTGTCAACAGAAAACCCAAGAGACACGATGTTGTAAAGCTGTGATGGCATTTGATAGGTAAGTCTGAAATAAAATGAAGAAACAAATAAATGGATTTTAAGATGTCACCTTGAAGCTGATCCTATCTCGTTCCCTCTCCATTCCCAGCTCTCAAAGGACTTTACCAGCCGTAAAGCAAACCACAATGCGTCGACGCTTAACCTTTGTCTTTCGCTCCCTGTGGCTGCTTTTCTTTCTCCGTCATTTACACACTGTTGGCTGGATGTTAAGAAGATAAGTGTTCACAGTAGCCTCAAAGCAAAGAACATTGTCTCATCTCCCCTCTATCCTTCGATCCCTGTCATGCCCTCCCTCTGTCTTACCCATCCTTCTCCTCCCTTGCTGTCTAAGCATGGAAAGACAACCGGGCAAAGCGTACAGCTGCTCATCTCCTTTTTCTCTATCCTTTAGTCCCTCTGTCACCATCCTCCCCTCCTCCTGCTCACTTCTAAAAATACAGACATACGCCAGAGCCATGAAAGAAAAGGACAGAAATTTGGTTTCTCTATATTCAGTTTCTCCCTCCCCCTCCTTCCCACTATCCTCCTTCTCTTCCCTAAGCTGGCCGTTAAAGTGAAAAACATTCAGTCAAAGCAAAGATGTCGATCCTTCCCTGCTTCCGCTGCTCTCCTCCTCTCTCAGCATGGTTTTTAGAAAACTGTGGTTTAAACAGTGTGTCACAGATCTCGTCTTAGCCTTAGTTTTCTACACATATCAATATCATTTTTATTCCTTTCTCATATCTTCTTTATTTACATCATCATCAAGTATTTATTAGCCAGACAAGGTTAAAAATGGGCTTTCGGGGATCACTGGTGTCCCCACCACCCCGTTGTTCTTCCCTCCATTGAGATTATTACTGTATTTCAGTCTTTGATATTTGCTGAAAAGCCGAAATTAATTTGAAAAACATTGACATGGAAGTATTAAAAATGTAATCCAGGGTTTTTCGGAATCCTTCAATATTGACTTTTTTGTCTAGCGATAGGGTTGTATCCTCAGATATGCAATGTATGTGGCCAAAAACGTACCACGTTCCCTAAAATCTAGCTGGTCTTTCAAAACACCAGGATTCACCAGCCTCCCAAAAGCCAACGCTTTGCTTCTTCCAAAACTTTCCCTCCGTTACTTCACTCCTCCGTCCCCTCCATGCCCGTTAAAAGACAATCTTCCATCCCACATTCTAACAAGAAGTAAAGCAACTTTTTATCTCTTTTTCTTTTCCTTTTCTTCTTTCTGCAGATCCTTTTAGCCTCCTCCTGGGAGATGGAGGCACTCGGTCCCCTCAGTTTGTTTGTGTCGTTCATTCGCTCGTGCATGCTCGAGAGCTCTCAAGTCAAGGACACAAAAACTCCGTTTTTGATTTACACGATGAAAAGAATTAATTAAACAGCAGCGATGGGACCCTTGGGTTCCAGTTGTCTAAGGAGGGCATGAAGGCAAAAACAGGAGGGCAGAATGAAAGAATGGAGCTGATTGGAAAAGGGAAAGGAAGGACAGGAGGAAAGAGAAGAGGATTGGGTTAGAGAGCAAAAGAAGGACAAGTTGTTTGGTGTGAAAGAGAGGGAGGACAAGTGGGACACAGTGAGGGAAGGAATGGGAATAAGAGCGCAAACAGAGAAACAAAGAGAAAAAGAAGAGTGAAAAGGGAATGGGATATATCCAACGTTTGACACCTCTTCGCAGACACACACACAAACATACACACACAAGGGACAGGGAGTTAGTGTTAGCAACGGCACTGCCGCTCGTTCTATGACACTGTACCTCTCTAAGGAGAAGGACTTGAACATGCCAGGTCCGCGTAGGTCGCCTTAATTAGCCACACATCCCGTTACGCAGGCTCCCATGGGGGTTTAACAGGGGCATGGAGGGTGAGGAGACGAAGGATGGGGGAGACAGAAGGGAGGGTGAGGAGCGGGAGTGGGAGCGAGAGAGGAATGGGTATTAGAGCAAGGGGAATAAGCCAATGGGATTGGAAGGTTATTTAAAGCATGGCCTACAAAAACATTCAGAAAAGTACAGTGTGTGTGTTTGTGTGTTTGGGATGTTTTTGCATTTAGATATGAGTCCATGCATGAAATGTAACTTATACCATGCATTCGTATTTACTTTATAGTCAGGATGAACCCTGTGATCCCACGCAGCATATTCAATAGATTCAGTATGTGTGTGATCCCAGTGCATGCATGTGTGCACAGGCTTGCATATATGTATGCATATGAGTCCGGCCTGCTGATTGAGTGTGCTCAGGTGGCCAGGGTCCTTTCAGTGAGTGACAGAATGATGCTAGGCGAGGCTGTACACATAAACCCCATCCATATCTGCGAGGCCTAATTAGCCAGCCCAGGTTATCACTCAGAACTGTTATAGAGTGGTCGAGCACATGAGCGCTCACCAAAAGAAAACCACATAATGAACACCAATGCTGCCTTTATCCCCCCGAATCTCACTTTATCCCAACTGTCTTGATGTCCTTTTTCCTGTAATTGACAGCTGATGCTTTCCTCGGCTTATATAAAGTGTCTCATAACCGGGAGACTTAGAGGAGTATCCTTTTCACTGCCTGCATTATGAATTGGTGCTGCAGCCTAAGAGACACAGTAAATAGTGGGTCAACTTACTTAATTGAATGACGGTATGAACTCCAGAGGAGGTAAATTATGGCGCACCTTGGATACAAACTGATGGATCCCAGCTGAAGTTACAAGGACTTCATGTCAAATTCATTCTGATGACCCCTGTCCCCAAAAGTGTTACCTTGAAGGATGACAGGTTTATTTTAAGAAGGTTTATTCACTTACAGGTAGCTGGTTTGCCGACAGTGTGTACAGCAAAATAAAAAAAAAGGCACACTTGGGGGGGAAATGAAATGTTTGTTTGGGACCAAAGTATTCTACAGGGTCAAGATGAATACCCAAAGATGGTATGGTGTTGTCGACCTTTTCGAAAGCCAAACATGCTTGAGCGGAATTGAAATAGAAAATGAAACAGAAAAGTCAATCTGCAAGCAATCTAGGAAGAGAGGTGGACGAGGGGAAAATGTGAAGATGAAGTAGAATAAAAACAGAAAATAGAGGTGGGAAGAAAACCATCAGTAATGCTTCAATACACTATAAAGCAACCAAAACAGGCATTGTTTGAGTCTATGTGTACATGTATGCACCTTTAGAGACGCTTCTGGCCTCAATTATGTGATGTGCAATCAAGGGAAAAGAGAAAAGGGAGGGAAGAAAGGTAGAAAAAAGCAATAAACACAGACTATTACCAGTGGTCATTTCCTCTGCTCTTCTGTTAAAGAAACCCTATAGACTTGTGTGGGTGTGGGTGTGTGTGTGAGTGTGTGTACTCATGCTATTATCCTTGAGAGTTTTTTATACATTTTTATTCTTGGAAAAATCTATACTCAGAAGTTGAAGTGTTGGAATACAGTACATATAACCCTTCTAATACTGGATGCTGAGATAAGGAAAAGCAAAGTTGGTGGATGGCAAAGCGATAATGTTTGGCAATTTTATGGGATAGCTCTTAAAATTGCACTGCATGCTAGAGAGATACAAACCAAAACAGTTTGGACTGCTTAAATATTTATTAAAGCTAAGATATCAGGAAGTTGGAGCTTGGAGATGAGATGATTTAAGGCTGGCATTCAGTTTAAGATAAGGAAGTGGTCTGGAGTATGTTGACTCCAAATCGACAGATAGATTACCACCTGATGACTGAGATGAAACGTCCCTGGTTTACAGTAACTTAAAGGGTCAATAAGTTACATATTCCTTCACTTACCCCCACTGGTGTCCAGCCATGCAGATAATTTTGGTTTTATTTGCTCAGGTAAGATATATATATCCGAAATATATCCGTTGCTATCCAAATGCATTGGGGTTAAATGGAATTCAGTTTGTGGCGCTCATAGCACGACATGGTGCATAGATTTTCTTCATAAAGAACTACATAAAAAAAATCTACAGTCAATCCACAGTTCCCTGTTTTCAGTTTCAGTCAACAGTTTCCATTGGAACTTCTTTATAGAGGTATACAAACACTGTCACTGAACAAACAGTAACTGTTAGGAGTGGAGCTCCGCAAATTGGAGATTGAGCTCCTTGGTAGGCTCAGCCGTAATACACAGTACGTTACTTCCTCCATTAAAGCGTAATAAAGACTGCGAAAGCAACAAACACAATCCATTATGTCATCATTTTATTGCAGTTGTCATGTAACATAGTTCATGAAAAGGTGAGGAGATAATATGGTCGGTGAAAGGCACTCATGAGGAGAGACATTCAGTGATATGTGTGCTTATGAGGTATCAGGATGAAGCAGGGCAAGTACTTTGGCCCGGGTTAGAGTGATGGCGCAGAGAAACACGCGTTGGACAGAAGAACACACACAAATTGATTCTGTAAGCTTAAAACATAAACATGTAACATTTGAATATATATCTCTGTCACACACACACACACACAGACACACACACACACACACACACTGCAATGAATGAAAATGGGATATGAGTGTAACTACCTGAAGGGAATTCCCCATTTTTCGCTCTACAGGGACAAACACTAACAGCAACACTTTTGTACTCTTAGGGCCTCTTTCTCTCTCAATTTTCTTCTTTTATTTCTCCGTCCCCACTCAGTGCCTTTAAATCCCCCCCACCCTCCTTATTGGCAAATAACTCTCTCCCTTTCTATCCTTCCTCCCTGGTGCTGTGTTTTTAATCCTCATGTGTGCCAACAGAGACTGCAGACATCTTGGCCCCATGTCTATGGTGTGTGTGTGTGTGTGCGCTTGTGTGTGTATGAGTGTGTGTATCCCGGGGAGACTGCCAGCGCTCAAACAAAAGCTCTCTGTTAGTTACTTTGCCTTTACAAACAAGTAAAACCATACAACACTTAACCCTGCGCCCTACATCTTCCCCTCTTGTGTGGATTTCAACCAGTTCAGATTCACCCGTGTGTGTATCTGTGTGGAGCAGGATTTGATTTTACAGAAATGTCTGTATATATATTATTGTATGTGTAAAGCTTCATCAGAAGGGTGCACTCTGGGTGGGCAGTGTGTGTGTCAGAACAGAAATATAACATTTGATTGTGTGAACATGTGGTCATTCCAAACAATGTAAAGTGAAGATATAAAGACCACACACACACACACACACACACCACTGCTCATGTTTGAATAACTAATGACATGTTTATATAACTGTTTGAAATGTATGATTTGGGTTGATGAATAACTCATGTTGTGTGTTAGCTTACCTATGTGTTAAGACATGCAATGCTGCACACTACAGCAACATGTGTGTCAATGTGTGTATGCAAGTGTGTGTGTGTGTGATAGAAGTGGATGTGTTTACACGCATTTGCATAAGTCTGTTAAAAACAGCCTGTTAAAAATATCTACAGTATCATAAATAAACGCTGGGAACTCTGGGAGTTGTGTTTACATGGTTGCTTAGTATCTTAGATTCTAGGATTGCAACACAATTCTATTTAATACAAAAGGACAGTATTTACAATTTTTGAGGTTTGTAAATGTTATGATACTGTATGAAATACAGAAAATATGTGTTTTTCTGCTCTGATTTTAGATTTTAAATAGAATTTCAATCAAAACCCCAAAAAGGTATTGCCGGTTTGTAGAAATAAAGCAGCCCATGTGGAGCTGTTTGTTTTGCTCTCACTATTTGGTTAACAAACAGAATTATTTTCTTCACTGTACAAGGATTTTCCTTTACTGCACAGTGCTTATGATAGAAACGTACATGCAGCCCTAATGATTATAAGAAATGCATCGACACAGTGTTAGAGTTCATATCAAATTCTAACCGTACAAAATGGAACTTTTAGCTGTGGCAATGCTAAACAAAGATAAAAGCTTTCAGTCCAAATTATCACATATACTTTTAGAGGTTACAGCCTGATGTTCACTGTTACCGTTCAAAGACAATGATAATCTCCTCTAAAACGCTACAGCCTGTTTTTCTGGAAAATGACTGCTATGAATTTGTTCCATGGCCAAGAAGAAGTATAAATTGGGTAGATTTGTAAAATTATCCAGTTTCGACCCTTGTTACAACTTGCACAGAATAGTCACTTGCTAAAGTACTTTCTTTATACTAATTAAGTGAATTAACAGTACATCTAGTATTATATATTTGAAGGTGGTTCAGCTACTGCAGGAAATGCTGTAAAATCATTAAATGGAGCGTTTTTGTCCTGTGGCTGCCACTGCAAACAATGGGCTCATGATGATAGAAAAAATGTTTTTAAATGTCAATGCTGTTTAGCACACACATGCATGCAAACAAGCACATAAATAGCATGTCCGTGTTTGGAGTTTAGACAGTGCATTACCCCAGATCTGGTATTGAACGAGGCCCATTAGCAGTGTTAATCTATAGATCTAATCCTGATCATGAAATAGAGCACTGCTCCCATTCTGGCAGCGTCAGCCACACTCATAAACCATGGCACATTTTCCCCATATAACCCAGCAGGCAAAACTGAGGTCATCTTGAGCCTGTTCCACTTCTTGTTAGGTTTAATTTATTTAACATGCGATGTAATAAAGAGGACTGTAAACAGAGTGGGAAGAGAAGAGAAATTAATTTTACAAGTGAGACAAAACTCCCTAGAGGCTGTGAAAATGACTAACACCATCAGTAACAACAGTGAAAACTCAACAAGGTCATGCCTACTACATAACACAATTCATAAACAGAAAATGAAACAAATATATAATACATTTGCTAGAACTAATGCACATGGCAGGATTATACTATATAATAATATTATATTAAAATAATAGTGCAAACAGGGACGGATAAATGAATAAAAACTTAAAATGATAGCCAAAATGAATTCCAAGAAAAGACAAAACTAGCTTGAGGGCGCCTCAGTGGCAGTTTGTGAGGGAGAGGAGACATACACATGCACATACAAACATCTCATTAAATTTTATTTTTTCATAGCACTGGTACACAGCGGCCGAAGGGCAGGGAGGCAGAACTAAGCAGAGTGTCAATAACACAGTATGATACTACTAAGTAATTACAGCTAAATGATATCAGAATGGTCAAATAGTGAGAAATACACAAATAATGAATAATTACTGTATAATCAAAATCAATAAAGAAACAAATGAGAGATGTAGGAGAGCTTTGATTCAAACTTCTGTGCAAATAGGGTGCTTTAATCAAAAATAATTGATGTCTTCTGGGACACGTGATGGTGGAACCGTAATTACAGTCATCGTGATCAACAATTTCTTTCTTTTTTGGTCTCAGATAACTGTCAGCCTATAGACATATATGCAAAAATACTATGTAAGTAAAACAGCATACATACACCCACCTCACACGCACACATAACTATAAACATATGCACAACTCTACATAAAAACACACTAATTACTGCATAATACTTCACCATGCATTCCCTATTCAACGCATACACTGGCCACCGTATCATGTTGGATCATAATATATCTTACAATACACAATAGGTTATAGCAATCAATTCCCTAGATTAATTGTCAGAGGTAGTAATCATTCCCACCCTCTCATTCATAAAAAAGCGCACTCACTGTTTCATGTCTTAACCAGTAATATCTCATTAGAGATTAATACAGATCAGCTCTTTTAATTAGCCATCCCGCCCACACAATCGCTGATAAAAGCCTGTGATCTTTCCTGTTGTATGCTGGCAGCAGTCTATATATACTGTATGTGTGTGTGTGTGTGTCAGCTTCACTCCCACCCACAGTCTTTATTGCAGTTTCATTAGGAAGGTAAGATGCTGGTCCTGCGACAGGCCTTTGCATTCATGCATGTGTGCTTGCCGCAACAAAATCTGAGCTTTCCACACCTCTTTGTTTATACTATAACTTTGAAAATGGAAGGAGTGTGTAAGTGTGTGTGAATGTAAAAGGCATTGTGTGTTTGCATCTGTGATTCTATGTGTACGTCTTTTTGAGAGCCATCGCATAATCTGATTTCTAAAGCATCACTTTCTGTGTTTACTTTGACATCACTTTGATGGATTTTTCCAACTAAACTATAACACATATAAATACATGCCAAAGCTCAGGGAAATAAGTAGCAGTTTAGAATCACCTCCATCTCAACACCTCAAACTACACCATCCCGATGGATGACAACCGGCCTGGAAAATACATTTTTTGCCTTGAGGCTACAGCGGCTGGTACATCCCAAACTTCATCAAATGCATTCAGTATTTCACCAGCTATGCTGAACTGCACCACAGCAATCCATTCAAGACATATCTCAAAAACATCATTCACATGTTTATATTCGCCAGTACCCATCATTTGACCATTTGGCCTTAACCCTTTTTCCCAAAATAGTAATTGTTCAATCATAGCTTAGTAATTAGCCAACACAACTAGGCAAATCAGTCCTTCAAGCCAAAGAAGTCTCTACAATCCAAAGAGCTGTTCATGAGGCTCTAGTAAGAACTCTCTTACTTGATACTAGTACAGGGGTCGGCAACCCGCGGCTCCGGAGCCACATGCGGCTCTTTCATCCTTATACTGCGGCTCTGCGTGGCTTGGGAAAATAAATTATAATAATTAAAGTATTTAATTGAAGTGTATTTTATTTGTAGTTCTAAATTGGAAGATTATTGTGATCTTAAAATGTCAAAATAAATTTATATTTTATTATTTTAGTCGCTCAAAATAAGCGTGACACTCGCGGAAGCCGGTATACCTGCCAAAACACCGTGCATTTATTGAGACTTTCATCCTGTCGATCTCCGGATCCACATACGTATGTGAGCAGCTATTCTCCACCATGAACTATGATAAAAACAAACACCGCTCACGCCTCACAGACGACAGCTTCCAGTCCTGCGTAAAGATGAAAGTGACTTCGTACAGCCGCAATGTGCAGACGCTGTGCGCAGAGGTTCAGGAGCAGAAGTCCCATTAA
>JAVQJL010002722.1:0-24409 GCA_036024295.1 Nannoperca obscura
AATATATTTTATGTGTGGGTACAGACACACACACACACACACACACACACACACACACACACACACACACACACACACACACACACACACACACACGTGATCTAAATGACACAACCACAGTCTTTCACAGAAACAAACAAGCAGACGGGAAGTGGATTTAATTGTAATGTACAGGCATTTCAAAATGGTGGAGGCTCAATCCTGAACAAAACAACAGTGCCTCCACAGTGACATCAGCTGAATCCAAGGTGCTAGTTTGGAGTTACTTCACATCACTGAACTCTGCAGAGTTTGGCGTCAGTGTTGCGGTGTGTAGAAGCCCTGAGCATTTCTGGCTTCTGTGAGAGGAGCTGCTGTCTATTTGGCCTCGTATCTGCTTATATGCTTTCTGACAGGCAAATGGGCCATCCGAGCAGAAAGGCTCACGGGCCGAAACTCAATGGAAACCATTTCTGCAGATGCATCGTAAGGAGCGAGGTGGCCTATGGCGTTATAAAAACATCTCAAACTCATTTGAAGCTTTTAGAAGATTGGGTTTTGCAATGCTAATGCAATTGGCCAAACAATTTGCCTTCAAATGAGGAAAAGAGGCACCCAGATGTATTATTCATTGAGTCAGTGATCCATAGTTTTTTGACTGAGCCAGTACTCTGCAGACTCGTGTGTCAGAGTGTGATCTGTTGGCTTCAGGAATGCCTTCGGTGGGTTAACACTTCGCCGTGACTGCAGGGATTCACATATATAAACACGTAAACATGCCACGCGAGTATATACAGACACAAAGTTGTGTCAGTGAGACGGATCAAACCCTAAACCATGTCAGTGAGGCTGCTGAACCAGACCAAAAACCTGCCAAGCATGAATGGATATCAGTGAGTGGAGACGTGAGCGAGGGGATGAGATCATAGCTGAAACGGGATATGACGCACTGCACTGTGGTGGGCAACGGGCTGGTTAGAAAGGGAAAAATATTCAGTGTGGAGGAATGCCAGAAGAAAAATGGTAATGGCTGTAGGGCTGCACGATATCTACTAAACATCCCATTAGCATGCTTTTTCATTAGCGTTATGAAACACAGCTCTATGGACAATACGTCCTACATTCCCACATAACTGTCTGTTGCAAACAGTTCTCTCTTCTTGTGCGCTCTACAAGCTCGATCCATCTTTAAGCAATTTAGTCGGGTATAGAGTCATAACATTTCATATTCATTAAACCCAGTGGTAAATGCTGCCAATAGTGGTGAGATAATTTCACCTGTTTTCAATCTAATCTAATCTAATGTTTCAGAAGTCACCCAAGCTCATCGGCGTACTCGTGGAGTAATCTGCTTGATTTAAACGGTCAGTTCATCCAAATGAAAAAAAACGCCATATTTTCTGGCTTAGCTCTGGGGCAGTGGCTCCAATCTTTCTTTTCTGCTTGTGACCCCTTAGACAAAGTCACGTCTACTCGTTGAAAACAAGGAAAACATGTCTGCCTGTAACCTTTCTGGATTTAGTTTTTAAAATGTAAATTAATTACAGCAGGAATAATCGCATTTCAGTTTTCATTTTCTCAGGATTACTTGTGCAGCCCTACACGTTGGAGAGAAACAAGACCCACTGGACGTATGAAATGGAGGAAGTGAGTCATCATTCTAGTGATTATTGACCTTCTTGTCGGTGCTGTGCTTGCTGGGCTTGGGGGGCAGTGCGTAGTAGTGGCAGATAGAGCCGGACAGGTTGTCCATCAAACTCAACTCTCCCTCCATTGAACCCTGGATGACCAGGGAGACCGAGTCAAACTGCGCTCTCCGCTGGACAAACTTGGATAATGCAGAGAGAAAAGAAAGAGCAGAGAGGATAAAGAGAGAAAAGAAAAGAGAAAGAAGTTGGACAGGGGAGAAGGACAGAAGAGGTCGAGACAGAGAGACACATGAATGAATCACAAAGACAGAAAGGGAAGAAAAAAGACAGTCGATCAGGCAGAAACCAACAGATATACAAACAGAAACCAGACAAAAGAAACACATCCAAGTAGGAGATCTAGATTATCTATTAAATGTATCCTTTGTTATCATTCAAACTTGTGAGTGTTTTACTAAATAACCTGTTAAAACCTTCAGGCAGCACACGGCAACTGAACATAGTGAACCTCCTCCTCCCTAACATCCACCACAGGCTCTCATGTGTTACCATTTAACTCCACAAGGGGCCACTACAACACTGCAGTAGAGCTGGCCTCCCACAGGGCTGGAGAAGAGACTGCAGCTTATAACCACACATGTTTTGGAAGAGCGGCGGAGGAAGACGGATAACATCTTAGAGGGGAAACATAACGACAGCGAGACCTCTATTTCCTATCCCCTAAAAAAGTTCCCCGCTGTCTGGAAATAGCTGTCGAAGTGAACAACACGGCCCTGCGGTCGAGCTTTCCCATGGCACTGTGACCTATCCATGACTGGCATGTCTTCTACAGGGACCAGCTACACGCACGCACGCACGCACACACACACACACACACACACACACACACACACAAACAAACAAACCGTAAACCATTCTGATATGGGTCAGTATGATTTACACACAATGATACATTTGCACATCCAGTACATTTTCTGGATACATTATTGACTTGAGACAAACCATAGCAATGCAGTCACTTTCAAGCAAGCGTCTAATAATTGAGGATATAAAGAAAAAACATCACTGGTATGTGTTGTACATGTGTGGTGGAGAAAAAGCTTCTATTAAAGAGTAGTCTTACAATTCTGACCCTGATTCTGGATACATCACACATAAACGTAGCCACTTATATTTTTGAAATGATGCCAGAACGTGTAGTGAACTTGTCCTAATATGGCCATATCCATATAGACTACAGTTATTACACTGAGACAGTGAATGAGACATTCGTCCCAAGAAATCCATTATATCAGATACCGTCCAGCATGCTCACTGTCCCTCAGCATGGGCCACAGAATTGTGATAGTTTGGACTGGTGAGAAGTAATGACCAGAGAGGTGTGTGTGTGTGTGTGTGTGTGTGTGTGTGTGTGTGTGTGTGTGGGGGGGGGTTCTAACTTGCCGCACAGCCTGGCCCCCCAGCAGGAAGTGACCTCGGAGCATCTGTCGTGTGCTGCATGGACCAGTGAGAATCGAACAATCTGACCTAGACGTTTTCTGAATGTGAGTCTCACTTTTACTTGTGTGCAATAATGTGAAACTTATCTGTACATACAGTGAGTGTGACTAAGTGTTATTAAGGCATTTATATGTAGCTATAAAGTCACCCATATGTGACACGAGGCTTTGTAAGTATCCTCGAGGATATCACAAATGTATCAATGCAACTAAAAATAGCTACATTTGGGATCCACAAAGGAATTTTTAAATTATTCTGATTGTTCTCTGTGCTTTTCAGTAAAATTGTTTCTGTTGAGAGAACTACTGTGAAAAGAATGCCTTCCAAACCCCAATGATACTCTAGATATGTCTAAAGCTCACATGCATAACATACAAGCAACACATAAAAGATGTATCACCTCCAGCGGGGACTCCGGGCACGATGGGGTGTCTGCTCTGATGTTTACAGAGTCTCTGGTTATATCAGCAGTGGGCGAGTCCATAGGACCGTCCCTTTCCTGCTCTCTGTCCCCTCCACCAGTGGACCGCCAGGGGGAACCCCCAGAACTCGACCTGTCCATGCTCATTGTCAGGGGGTTGAGCTGGGGTGACCTCGTAGCCATGTCTCCCCCTTCAGCCAAGAGCCTGTTCTCCAGTTCCAACTCCGCCTCCAGCTCCGCCTCCTCCTTGGCTTCCTTGTTGCTCTCCTCCAGGTGCTTCATCAGGACGGCAATGACAACGTTGACCAGGACAAACTGAGCGGTCAGAACGAAGGAGACAAAGTAGATGGGAGAGACCACAGTGTTGTAGCAGGTGCTGGTGTCATTGGCACAGCCCCTTAATGTGTCCTGGAGGAAACATGGAAACATGACATGAACACATCAGCTAGTGCTTCACCAGACATAAAGACACCTTTACAGCCAAACACAACGCTGCTTTTGGACAATTCTGCAAAATCCTGGATTACAATGAACAATACATTTACATTCATGGCCCCCAGAGGATAAAGTCAACTATTTGAAACATCCAGTGAAACATCTTAACATCTACTATAAGGATTGACACCAAATGTTGTTCAGACATTCACGGTTCCCTCATGATGTCTCCCAATGACTTTGGCGATCTCCTGATTTTTCCTCTAGCGCCACCATCAGGTCAAAACTTTAATTTGTCCAATACTTTGGTTTAACTTCTAACATTCCCACCAGCCTCAGCTGTACTTTATTAGTAGTGTTAATTAGCAAATGTTACCAAGATGATGAACATAGTAAACATTGTACCTGCTAAACACCAGCGTCTTAACATTGTCTTTGTGAGAATATTAGCATGCTGATGTTAGCCTTTATCTAGTACAACCTCAAAGAGCAGCTAGCTTAATATATTTAATATCCATGCATGGATAACTTCTGCTACAGTACGGTTAAAGTTAGGGAAAGATCATGTTCATGGTACAAAAAGTCATAAAAATGAGACATGAAGTCATGTCTCCGGTGTGAAAGTCAGACGCACTTCTTTGCCCACCCATCAGCATGACCTCCACACTCTCACTTTCTGCCTCACATCACATAAAGGGCACACCACTACTGCAGGCACTGAACGTGTTTAAAAAGGATATGTTATTTAAAAGTAACTGGCAAGCTAAAACTTTAACAAATCTAATACTAAAAGAGTCCAGAAACATTTACTAGCTTTTTGGGGGGCTCTGAGTGACAGTGAAACTGCATTTGAACAGTGAAGAGAGGCAGCACTAATTTATAGTCATCTGCAAAAAGGGGGTAGACTCTCCCCATAGATGACACGTCAGCACATCACCATTAACGTGATGTCTCGTGTTTCTGCTCAATGTGCGTGCATGTGAGAATGTGTATGTATGTCTTCATGATCCCAAACGGCACGGTTAGTTTCACCTTCATTATGCCATTCCAGTTGTCTCCGGTGGAAACTCTGAAGAGCAGCAGAAATGCCATCCCAAAGTTTTTGAATGTGGCGTAGCGCCCCAGACCTTCACATTTGTTGCGCTCGTCACAAACTGGGGAGACAAGGAGGAGCAGGGAGGGGGTGAACATGGAGAGGAACAGCCAGACAGTAAAAGAGAGACACAGAAACGTTCACGACAAGCTAGCAATGAAACTGTAACGCTATTGCAATAATTAAAAGCTATTAGCTTAGACATCAATTAGACAAATCAATATGGTATTTCAACAGAGGGTTTTAGAAGGCAATTAACATCAGATAGATTAAACCCACAGAGGGGAGAAGGAGATACTCTGTGCGTGCCTGTGCATGGCCTGAGTGGTATGTATGTGTGTGAATCTTTGTTTGCGCTTTGTCTGGTTTGCCTGACTGCCCGTGTGCACAGTGCACGTGTCCTTACTCAAGTCACCAAACAGCTCCACTCCCAGCGCTGCAAAGATAAAGAAGAGAAGCATGAAGAGAAGACCCAGATTCCCCACCTGCAAGAGAGACAACAGGAAGAGAGGGGGATTAGTCAGAGGAGAGACCTCCCTGGCAAAATAAACCAACAACGAGGGACAACAAACAGCTCATTCCAGCGAGAAAATGAATGGAGGACCATGATAAGCTACGGCAAATGACCATTTGCTAAAGCCCACCCCCTTTACAGTGATTGTCCAATCAACGAGAAGCTGCTTTTGTCTACAATTGTCTCAAATCAAATACCAGTGTTTCAAATTTCAGGTGGTAAATCTGCCACTGTTATCGCTGTAACCTGCAAATATGCCATGCACGAACGCCATGAATGAGTGCCACGGTAGAGTAAAAGAAGCAAAATCAGAAGAAATATGTGAGAAGCTCTAATAGTGCAGCTGATCCTGGATTAGGATTTAAAAATAGATAAAAGTTTTGATACAGGGGTTGGTTTAAGTTATGAAACGCTTTAGTTTTTCAAAGGTTTGCTCCTGCTGCTACTGTCAATGCTAATCATGGCAACCTGCTCACCACATATTATCGAATTTCTTAATTAAGAACACTTCTGACAAGCTCTAGGAGGACTTAGCCTGGAACAATGCGCAATTTCTCTCTGAATGATAGACAGATGTAGCATCAAAGAGTGCTGTGAACACAGGACATATTTTTTTCTCTCAATCCAAACACTGCAGAAGTTGTCCTAATTTACCAACTCCATCACCCTCAAATCCACCCACCATCGTTCAAAACAAAACCTCAAGCTACATTCACTTCCCAGTCTCTGCAGGGGGCTGTCTATGCAAATAAGGGTCTCTAGAGTTGGCAAAAGGCTCATGGGAAACAGCAGCGTCCTGAAACAGAAGAATATGTACCAAAAAGGAAATGCCTCTGGGATGTAATTTTAGGGACAGCTTCTGTGGGACGTGTTAGGAAATGAAAGATCTATGGAGAGAAATACAGATGAGGAAGGAAAAGAGAGTTCAGTCGCGTCGGTGGATGTTATTTAACAGAGCTGATTGTGTACCTGAGGCAGCGCTTGCATAACGGTGTCCAGCAAAGCTCTCATCCCCACCGCCATCTTCAAGAGCTTCAAAACTGTGGAGGACACGCACACACGCGCACACACACACACACACACACAGAAAATGAGAAAGCGTCTTACCAATATTAAGATTGTTCAGCTTTACATAACAGAACAAGGACTTGTGACATCATGCATTCTACAAAATTGAAAGGACTCAACATTTTCCTTACTTACAGACTAATCCTGCTCCGTTTGTAATCACAGATTTCCTTCTATTGAATAACATTAAGCTTTCAGATAGCCTGATTGAGGTCACGTCTTCCTGATTGGGGTTACAGTTTGATGAGGTCACTGGTATGGCGATGGGTTACCATCGGAGGCACACCAAGACTGATAGATAATGCATAACAATGAATGGAATAGTAGATATGCACAAAGAAAAAGTTTGTTTTGTTTCCACAGGTTGCCTAGCAACCTCACAGTGATGAGAAAACTGCAGTAAGTCACTGGACGAACCCAAGAAATGGATCCAACAAGTAACTTCCCATAAAACTGCAAACTGTTTTAGTTTTTTTTGTATAGATTAAATAAAAGGTTACAGGTGCATATATTAGTGAGAACATTTAGCATGTTAAATGTATGGATATGGTTTCATTAGATGAATATTATGTCTGAATCTTATGGTCCCTACACGGTCCCTAAGGCTTTGTCTGGTTGGTCTGGTCTGGGAACAGATTATAAACAATAGCAAAAGAAAAAGCAGCTGGAGTGACAGCCCTTCCTGGCAGATTTAAAGATCCAATCAAACTGCTCACAGCACAGCGAACTCACACACTAGTGGGTGTATCCAAAAAGTCAAAACAATAAGGTCTTCACAATTTTCTCAGCAATCCTGCCTCTCTGCCCACCTCATCGAATCAAACCTCGTTTCTCCCCACAGTTCACAGGCCTTCTGAGTTGTCACAGTGGAAAAAGCTCAGGTTTTACAATATTAACAACGGTCCTGTTCTAAGTATGCAAGCACAATAACAAACGTATCAAACGTGATTACAATGGAGCCCGTGTGTAAATGCAACCCAGCTAAACCACATCTACGTACTGTCTGAAAAAGAGATACTTGGTGATGCCAGATAGAAAAGAGAGCCACTTATTGTACCCACCCAAATCAGAGTGTCACACACACACACAGACACACACACACACACACACACACACACACACACACACACACACACAGGCCTGTGTTCGTGCCAGGTCTTTTGTGTGACATTAATCAACACGGACTTCCACGCTACTTCTTTTATTACACATTCAGTAATCAGACAGAACAGATGAGTCTTATCTCCTCTTTCTCGCAGCTCTCCCAGTCTCTTCCTCCTGTTTCCTCCCCTCCAGCCTTCTCTTATCTTCAATTACCTGGACAAGTAATCAACCCGAAGCACATGGGCAGTTTAGCTTGGCCCTTTCCTCCTTCTTCCCTCCTGCCAAATCCATCCCGTCTCCCGCCCCACTGACATACCTTCCCCTTCGTTCATTTATCTCTCATTACCCTCATTCACTTCATCTCAACTTTTTTTCACTCCTGCATCAGTTGCTCCTCTTTCCGACTTCTTTCCACCTTCTCATAATCTTTTTTTAGGTCAGAAGTTATTCATCATCCCTGCCTCCTTCTTTTATTTCTCCGGTCTTCCCTCTTTCCTCTCGTTTACTCCCGTTTGCAGTGTTTGGGTACGTAGTCTCAGTTTCTCCCAGCTAAATTCACTTACTGTCATAATGTGTCTTGGCTCTGCCCCCCACACTCAGCCATCTTTCCTCACCTCCCTCCTCCCTCAGTCTTTGTCTCTATATTATTGTCTCTGTCTTCTCTGCTCCTTCTCAGTGCTGTGTTTGTCAGCTGACTGTGTTTCTCTGAGCCATCTGGTCGACTCACACCCTGCCCGAACCCTGCTGAGATCCTGCCATGCAAAATCGGCAAAGAGGGGAGTCCCAGGGACGTGGCTGTTTTACAAGGCATCTTAAAAGGACAGCACAGGTAGAGAGACCGCAGAGGGTACACGTCTGGACGAGGGGCAGGCGGGGGTCAAACCTCGTGCGATCCGCAGCACTCTCATGATGCGGATGATGGTGGGGTTGATAGGCAGAGAAGCATTGCCGTCAATCTCCTCCAGAGTGATGCCCATGATGGACAGCAGCACAATGGCCAGATCCAGCTGGTTCCACCTACACACACACACACACACACACACACACACACACAAACACACACTCATCAATCCCTTACATGGATTTAGATCATTTCTTTTCCCTGAAGCCACGGATTCATGCGATTGGCTGGAAAAACAGATCCAAAGAAATCAATCAAATGGCCTGGACCTGAGTCAGAACAGAGCCACAAATTGACTTTAGATCAATCGATTTTGACCTCAAAACAAATAAGTTGTGTCTTCACTTGGAGACAGCAGAGCCAAAATCAGTTCATCATCAATAGTTTCAGCACCTGCCATTCTCAAATGAAGGGACACAAAAGTGCAGATAAAAAATATTTGCACACATTTTACCATTGAACACAGCATGAGGTATACATTGTCTAAGTTTTCCCTTAGACTTAGACTAGAGATAGTTATATGAAGATCGATAACACAGACAGAAGAGGTTACCTTAGCATAAAACTGGGGAAACAGCAAACCTGGCTCTCTTCAAAGGTGACAAAATCCATCCGCCAGTACCTCTAAAGCTCACCAACTAACACTTTGTACCATCTTCATTTCATCTGTACAAAAACCAAGGTGTGATAACAAAAACTCTGGTTTTTACAGGGGGGTTATGTGCCAGACTGTTTCTTGGCCGGGCACAGCGACTTGCTGGAGTCTGCGCTGGCTGCCTGGCAACCTCACGGTGACAAGACATAACGTGGTAATTAGTGGCTTTAGAGGAGCTGGTAGACAGAGACACCAGAGAGTGGTAACGATCTTCTCATCTACATTATACTAATATAGTGTATACTATATTAAGGTACATTATGTTTGGGGGAAACGATGACTGAAAGACAATGGAGAAACTTTTTGACACTGGAATTCAATGTGACAAGCTGCCGACAGCTGCAGCGCTTCGCGAAGAAGCAAACTTACCAACTTTTCACAACCCTTCAAGGCTACAGGTGTCCGACGCTCAGGACATGGATTTTGTGGGAAGTATCACTTTAATTGTTCCGAGATGAACTAATCACATCAACTTTAGATTTGGAGACTGCTCATTTTCTGGAAGCACGAGAGCGTGCGGGATATTTCAGCGTTAAAAACTACAATGGTAGCATTTGATTTTAGTGTGTCATAAAGAGAGACATGGTAAACTCGGATCGGGAGTCAGTGGGATACTTTCTTTCCCAGATACTGTGATTTGATTTGAGATCAAAATGTTGGGACCAAATTAAATTTCCTCGCCCTTGCCCAAATAAATGTGCAGTGAACAAAATGTTTGGAACAAAACAAGCGTGTAAAAAGTGAGTGAAGGTAGTGGTGGGTGGTCGTAATAATCAGGTTTGTTGATTTCCATTGTTTCCATGAGCGGGTCCACTGCGAAGTTTATCCTTCACATCCTCATTTAGACACTCAAAGGGTATAAATCAACACGAGAAAATCTACTTTAAATTCAATGAGATTTTCAAACTAGTACTTGGGGTCTTGGCTAAACATTGTGTTGCTGTTCTGTTTGTGTGTATCTGTGTGTGTAGTGAGGTAATATGAAACTGGACCGCTGCCAAATGCAAAAAGGATAATGGTCTACTCTGGCAGAGAGAATGGACATCATGGAGCCCTTGGTGGTCAGCTTTGGTCCAACAACACAATACCTCCACTGAGGTAGGCGTGTGTGTGTGTGGTAGTATACATTTGTGCTGTTGTGTTTGTGCATTATTGTGCGGTTTTCAGCGGGAAGCCAGGGATTTCAAAGCTATGAAATCATCTAAGGCAGCGTGTTTTATGGGTGTTTAACGAGACCGTTTGTATTCATACAGGCCTCACTGAGAACCATCCACTGGAGCACCTTAGAAAAAGCTCTTTTAAGCTCTCTCCGAACACTGCCTCAGATTTTCCACTGCTCAGAGGTTAAAGAACCACCAATTTATTCCAATATCACGTCCACTGAAATGTCAAAACCCTAAACTGGGAGGTAAATGTTTATTCAGGATCTGTGTCCGAGACGTTTGGGAAAGGTCATCACGTCGATAAGTAGTCAAAACACTGACTTGTCCTTGAAGAAGCGCCGGAAGCCGAAGGCCACCAGCTTGAAGACAGACTCCAGAACGAAGATGACGGTGAAGATGTAGTTGCAGATCTTCAACGCCTCTTCCAGCTCCTGAGGGTGTGAGGGAGAGGAATATTAAAGATGAATAAACTGCACCCAGCGCAACAAGTCAGTGAAGCTAGCATTATACTTCCTCTTCTCCTGAGAGAGAGCTGTTGATTTCATTGCCACTCATTTAATGAAATTTGCTGAAAAGCCACTGAAAACCAATGAAACCATATTTGCTGTTGTTTTCACTTTTTAAAATGAAACCAATCTTTCAACTTGACTCAGTTACACTAAATTACCTGCTATGGTGGATATTTGTGTTGCATAAATATACAGTTCCCCTGCATTTAGATTCTTTGCATGAAATACCAAAGGGCTAATATTGTAAACTGTTCTCTTCTCCAGAATTAGCCCTTCCATTAATAGATCACTCACATTGGCTGCCGCTCCTCCCTCCCTCGTTCTTTACCAAAAGGCCATTAGAATCAAAGTGTCCATTTTTGCCTGTGGGGGAATTCACAGTGGCCATCTGCATGTAAAAACTGACCTTTAGCAGCGAGACGGGGAGAGAACTGGTGGTCAACAGGGATTTCACTAAATCCTCACTGGTGGCAATTAATTTGACTCACGGCTAGTTCCAGTTTGTGATACATCCCATAATATCTGCTAATCTGCCCTGAGCCATCTTTTCGTTCTACCTCCACCTCAAGCAGGTGGCCAAAAATACGTTAAAGCGATAAAATAATTTCTACAATAAGTGGAAGTCAAATCCCAGCTGGAACAGCTGCCTGGTGGCGACTAACATACCCGGTGTAAATCCTAGGTTTTCATACCAGACCTTCACATGGACACATAATAAGTTTTACCTTTTGCAGAACACCTTTAAACCTTTTGACTTTCTTACAAGGCTTATACAATTCTTATCTTACTTTCTTTTCTTTTCCTGTTGACTCAGTCCCTTTTTCACCTTTATTTAAAGATCTGTTTATGAAAGGTTATCTTTTATAATTATAGGTATTTTTATTATCATTGGCACAGTGTGTATAGCTGACACTATCTGGAGTCCTCTGAAGCCATGAACCTGGTGTTCCAGGGAGATTAAAACTAATATGCCAATGACATTCGTTTTTAAAGGACAATGTAGACACTCGTATTTTTCCAGAACAAAGACTTTAATGTCTGTATTCTGTATTTCTTAAACTCTCCTTTCTCTTGGATTTGATTGGTGGCTTAGTGAAAATGCCTTTGAAATATTAAATCCAGACTATAGGCCACTTAAACTGCACTGTATCACAGGATGGAATCAGTACTTTTCAGTCAGTGCAGGACTGATTCCGTATGCAAACAAACTGCATTGTATCCGTCATACCAAATGTAGTCGTCACCTGACCAATAAGACAAACTCTCGAAATCATTTGCAATTATTATTTAAGGCCAGGTAACATTTGAAGCACATGCGTTCCTCCCCCCAGGTCTGACCTTGGGCTGCTGGTGGTGCTCCATGGACATGGTGATGACGTTGAGCCCTATGACGATGGTGATGAATAGGTCCAGGTATTGGCTTTTGCACATCTTGTGGATGAGCAGGCGAGTGGGGGAGTAATCGGAGTAGTAGGGCTTACTCTGAGCTTCTGTTGGAAGTGGGAAGTAGTGGGGGGGGTTGGGGTGCAGGGAGCAGGGTAATGAGGAGGAGGAGGGGGAGGTGGCGTTCAAACAGTGAGATAGGAGGTAATGTACAGGGACACTTTACAGTAGACCTGCTGCGCTGAGGACTGCAGTCACCAAAGCTGCTTTAAAAAAAGTGGTTAGCGAAACACGACACCAACGTCCTGCACACTTAAATGTGTTAGAGTCACACGAGATGGTATTTAGAGTAAGAGACGAGTAAAGAGAGATGTAAAGAGGTTATAAAAGGGGGAAGCCAGATCAGATAATGGACAGAGCGAAAGAGAGACTCCAGCCGAGGCCTCCTGGGGTCTGCAGTCAGGACTAATCAAGTCAAAGCTCCTCTCCTCTGATCAACAATTATTTACATGAACTTTCTCCTGAGTGACTGTGATAAACAGCACTGCTCAATGTGTGTGTGTGTGTGTGTGAGAGGCTGCTGTCGGGATATTTCTGTCCAGAGATTTGAACGTGTCTCGCCCTGTCTCTCTGACTGTCATGTGACTCGGCCTCCCCCTTATTCCTTTTCACTTCCCTCCTCTCAGGAAAAGAACAGAACAGAAGAGAAAAGTTTCCCATGCTCATCCATCACTTTGTTCCTCACCTCTGTCCTCCATCCGGGGAGGATGGATGGCTGGGCTGGGAGAAAAGATGAGGAAGAGAGAGGAAGCTCGCTCTATCTATCACCTTGCCGCTCCATCAGTGAAGTAGAGGCTCGACTGGATCACGTGAGAAACGGAATGACGCATGCACGCTACACAAAAAGGCAAAAGTCCTCTGGGTGTTGCGAGCTTTCCCTCTGCCCAATTAGCCCAGGTGTGCTGCTGCAGCTGGGCTGTAACGATTCCCACGAGTGTGTAGGTGTGTGTGCAACTCAGTGTGTGTGCAGAGTGGTTTCCCTATCGTATCGGAGAAACTCCGCTCAATGATCGGGGAATAAGGCAGGAGAGCTGAGTAGGCAGAGTTTTTGCAACTGTAGTGCAGGATTTCAACATTTTAGTTTTCTATTTGTGGCACAATATCAGTCATATGTCACTTTGACATGACCTGCAGTTGCTGTACAAATCAAAAATGGGCACATTTCAAATAAGGAGGCAATTTAAATGTCATAAAACAAATGCTTGAAACAGGTGGATTTTAAGAATAAAGGCCTGTCTCAATGTAAGCCTGGTTGCCTCTGCTGTTGAGGTAAATAACGCCCCCCCAGCTTCAGCATTGCAAGTTGGAGAGTTGTTGAGGTTTGGCAGAGGTCTGCACTCTGCTGAGTGCCTTCAAGTTAATTATTCTATTTTTGTTTTCACGGTCATCTTTGCTGAGAGCTAATTTTGCTCCTGCTGGTAATTATTGATATTGACGACAGGGGCGATGAACCTGAATACTGGTGGAAGCGCCTGAACCACAGGGCAGCAGGCGTTGGAGTTTGACTCCTCCTGAACTCCTACAGAGATGTGCGTGCCAGGAAGTGAAAATAATGTGGCTTCTGGTGTGCTTGGTCTGGCTTTTTCGAATAAATGCACAAAAACAGGATGACATGCTCAGTCACCTGCTTTGCTTTTCAACACCTCAGGTCCTGGAGTTGTCTCGGCAGCAAACAGTCCTCATGTTGTCAGCTGCCATCATCATATGACCCACCGAGTAGACAGTGAAAAAGCAGGTTTAAAGAACCTTCGGGAAGTCTAAGCACGCCTTCGAATCGGTGCAGAAGGTGTAGCCCTCGCGGGATACAACAGCTTGGTTCATTCACTGGGAGTTCCTTGTATTTACCAGATCCTCCATCATCTTTGGATGAGCAAACCTTACTTTTAGTTTGTTCTACTTACTGTTTGCAGGTGCGTGGCGAGCCTAGGTAGACAGTCACACTCACACAAGCGGTCCATTTGTTTCACCTGCTCCTCTACACTCCCTCATTCATCTAAATAGGCTGCAAAATACGCTGTTGTTTTATACAGCTTTGTATATAACATGGTGTATCTGCTGTCCCATTTACATTCCCATACAGTGAAGAAAAACGAGACTAATATAGCATGGGAGAGCTGAAGTGACTATGCTAGATTGGTTCACTTTCTCCCAGAAAAGAAAGTAATTTGAGAAAGTAAATAGGTGTCGCTTTCAATATTATGGATGGGGCAAAGAGGGCAGGACCGAACAAGACATAGGGGGATAAGGGAGAAGAAATGGGAGGAGAGAACGAGACAGAAACCTTTTGGCTAAAGTTTGACTAGTCTCTAGAGGAGTGAAGCGAGGGAAGAGGAGGTGAAAGTTTAGGAAGCCAAATTACACTTGGTGCTCGAACTCTCCTGCTCTCACTCCCTCTGCTCTTCTCTCCTCCACAGAGAAAAGAGAGCTGCTCTTAATGAGGAATGGAGTTTATTCTGCTCCTGCTTTGAGTCATGCAGGCACCAAAATGAGCTCAACACGATAAGGTAGCAACAGAAGGATATTCAGTGGAACGTAGAAATGATTTAGCTCCCTCTTTTTCTCCCTTTCATTTCTCTCCCCTCCTTCACTGATGGTGGCAGCCTCCTCTCTCAGCTCTGACATCATTTTGACAGGGAATGAGGATGGATGCAAAGGCGCACCTCTCCGCACAGGTCACGATGGCTGCACTTTGCAATCTCCATCCTCATATTTGACATCAATCCTTCCTGTGTACATTCAACAGACCATCCCAGGCAATCATCTCCCAGGGAATCAGATCTCAATATGTTGGTTAAATAACTGCACTGCACACAGTTTGTAGAATTTATAAGTAAGGTATTTTTTGGACCCACAAAAAGAAGCTAGCCTGTTCATGTTGGGTCTCAACAAAACAGATCTTTGCATTTTGTCTTCGGAAGCTTTTATGGCCAGTGTCCACCGGATGCCGTGGCTGCTAGAAACGATCCGCTGCCAATCAAACCGCTGATAAAATCCTTGTTAATATCATTATTATGAAATCACTGACATTTAAAATGAGTGATCACAGAAGGCGACAAAAGGTCACCCTCTTAATGCCACGCAGCCCCCGACCATCACTCGGCAGGGCTACTGTTGTTCAGTCAATTAGTGTTTACTGCATATACGCAGTAAAAAACAAGTTCCCCTGTACAAAGACATTCTTCCTTCGCCTTCTACTCCGAATGCCGTTTAACAAGGAAACACAAGGTATAAAAAGTGAAAAATATAAAATACAAGAAAATAAATAAAATATCAAGTGAGATAAAAAAGAAAAATAAATCAAATATGTGTATTGATGTGAGACAAGCAGCTTAGTGAGAACAAAGGCAAAGGCACTATCGCTTAGTGAGAACAAAGGCCGAAACGTTTCCTGTGGACTGAATGAAAAGCATGCTGGATCCTGTGGACATTCGCTTTTTGGTTTAAGGAGATCTGAAACCCCTGAAAATCTGCCTGAGATCCAACAGACAACAAGGAAAAACAGCGTTAGAACAAGCAAAAGACGAAAATAATTCCCTGTCCAAAGAACAACCCCAAGAGCCTGTTTCCTCCTTGTGCTTTCCAGTGCACTCACCTTCCCCTTTGTGGACACCTACCTGTCCTACCCTTGGGGGGTGAGGATGTGCTGGAGATTCGGCCTGGGAGTTGCTTTTGGACGCGGCCACGCTCAAAAACATAATCAATACATTTCCGAGGCGGTCTTTGTTGGGAAATACAGACACAGTAAGGGTCCTCGGTTGTGGGACCAATGAGTAAGAGCAGCACAGCACAGCACTGTGGCTGTACTGTGACCGTGTGGGTGAGCGCAGGTAGGGTTGGATTGGATATGTGGAGGATGGGTCTGGAACACAGCAGACCTGCAGCTGTCCAGAATGTGGTGATCACGTGAGGGTGTCTACAGTAGGTTGTGAGGTGAAAAGGATGTTGCGCCAGCTACTCTGATGAAGAGGAGGCCTGATCATGAATCTCAGAACAACACGAGACACTGCTGTGACTGATTCATTGGTGCAATGGTTTTCTGCTTTGCTGGATCTCCTCTGAATGTCTATGAAGGCTTGATGGGTTTGGTAGTTCCATCAGAGATTTACGGATGATTGGAATATCAGGGTGAGAAGTGTGGATTGGTATGGCTGAAGGGGACAGAGGAGATGTAGGGACTAAAAGAGACTTAAAGTTTAGATCCCGCGTGATAAAAAGAATGGCTGTGAAAGGAAGAGCAGGACACGGGCTGTAAAAGCAGCAACAGTGCACTCTAAAGGTACATCTGCATGAAAATGAGTCGAATTTCTCAGGGAGTAGTTTTGTTGGATGCGGCTGCTGCGTTTATGCCCCTGTTCTTCATGGGGAATGGGCTCAGTAGTAAACCTTGAGACTCAGTGTCTGCCAGGAAAACATGTGTCGACCTTCAATGTCAAGGACTGGATGTCCAATTTTCAAATCCAGCAAACACTGAGTCTAAAAAAACTAAACAATTGTCAACACAAACAGTTACTGTAAAAAAAAAAAAAAAAGGTTTAACTGGAATTCCCGAATGCTCTGCTGCCTTGCTTAAATATCAAACAGAGAGAAAGAGACAGATAGTGAGAGAAAACAGATATAAAACGAAAAAAAAAGAGAAATGAATCCAACTGGGGAACAACAGAGGAGCAGCAGAGCAAATTGAGGAGTCCAGAAGAAAAGAGGCAAAGAAATAAGAAAACATGACATCATTCAAAATGACAGGGCATGAAAACACACACACACACACACACACACACACACACACACACACCTACACTCTTTAACACACACACACACACACACACACACACACACACACACAGTGCTGGTTCACGTGGTAGACTGACACACCTCTTTCTGAGTCATACTTGAGCATGATGGACCAATTGAAATGGTGGACTGAATGGTGAAGGCAAGCGATTGGACGGCGTGAGTGGAGGGCGGAGTAACAGGGATAACAGTGATGACAAGGTGCAGACCGATGGGGAAGCTTTTTAACAGTATAATGACACAGCGTTGCTCAATATGTTGAATCCACGTCTACATCCAGAGCAATGACATTAACACAGTCCCTGTCAACGCCACACAGCAGGAAAGAAGAAACCCTCAGAAGATTGATGAGTTGAATGTCTCGGACAGCCCCTGAAATCTTGGAAGAAGATTCATTCATGGTCCCCAGAGGATGAAGTCTACTGACTTTTATGATCCCCTGACTTTTCATATAGCGCTACCATGACATTGACATTTCTAGATTTTAGTGAAGTATCTCAACAACACTTTGATTGATTGCCACGAAAAACGGTAACGACATCGATGTCCCCTACTGGACGAACTGTAATACTTTGGTGATGCTTTAACTTTTCATTTACTGCCACTTTCAGGTCAAACTTTTAATTATTTCTCCAATAATTTGGTTTATGACCAAACTAGTGACAGTCCCATCCCATTATTTGTACTTTAGATACATTAGCTGATGTTAGCATGCTAACACGCTAAACTAAGATTGCAAACATGGTGAACAGCATACTCGCTAAACATCAGCATGTTAGCATTAGCACATCAAAGCACCACTCTGCTGAAGTAAAGCCTCATAGAGCTTCTAACACAACAAATTAAACACATTAAATCAAATTAGAATCCGTAAACACGACAGATTGTTAAATTGAATCTGCTAATTTCCAACAGCAGCCTGGCCCAGACTGGAACAACTGGAGTGTGTGTCCTGTCCAGCCTGATTTAATCACACCGCTCAGCTTGTGTGCTACTTCGGAGTTTGCACTGACTGCCTTCTCTTGGATATCCCACATATTCACACTCACACTAAGGTTAAGACACAGAATAAAAGCAAATTCCACCTCATATCTCTTTCATCACTACATTCGGAGCAGCTCTACAGAATGAGACTGTCTGCCACTCTGCTCCGTGTCGTTCTCTTGACATTTTTGTAGATGAAATATTCATAAAGAAAGTTTCCATCAAACATTCAGAGCGAATGTTGTTGTGGCAGTTTTTTCTCCCAAAAAGAACTCACAGTTTTTCAATCTAACTAATAATTTTACTGTATGTTAGTAGAGTTAAAGCGATTATTAATGAACATTATCTACTGTGGAAATGAATTAGTTTTATTACTCGTTGTATTACTTTTGATTTTACCTTTCAGGCATATCAACAACCCATCCATCTCTGCTGCCACCTATTCAGGACATATCCCTCATCAGTCCTCATGCATCCAGATTTATGGATAAACTAATATATTTTATGTTTCCAGAAGCCAAAAGAGCTTCATTAGCTAGTTTACTAGATGAAGTAATGTGGTTGAGTTTGGTTTTACTATTACAATTTAGAACAGTAGGATTTGGAGTACGTAATATCAGAAAACCTTGGCTCACACACACACACACACACACCCAGATGGCTTCCAGTCGCTTCTAACATCCAAGAGTTATGAAAGATTAATCACAGTTAACAGACACTGCTACCTTTGACCTCACCTTGTGGCATCACACTTTTACACCACAGAGCTGCATCTCTGAGAGCCCCCCCCCCCCCTTCTCCCTTCTCCCGCTCAATCTCTTTCTTATTCGCCCTCTCCCAAAAGGACTGGTGTTATTAATTACGATGCTACAACAGCGGGATAGAAGAAAGAAAGAAGGGCAATGTGAAACTTCTGTTAACATTTTTTTTATGTTAGGTCTGACCCAGATACAGCTAGGGATTGGCACCGGCTGGCTTGTGCGTCTCCTTGTGTGTGTGTGTGTGTGTGTGTGTGAGCTAATAGATGAAGAACAGCTCATCATGGAATATCAAGCTGCTTTGCATATACCCACACTTTATGTTCTTGGATGCCTGTATGTGTGTGTGTGTGTGTGTGTGTGTTTGGCGCTGGGGTAAAAGTATGGTTGAGGAGATGATCCTATTATCCCCGTCTTGTTGTTGACTGCTGGCCGTGAACTAACAACAGAGATTAACACCACAACATAGGCAATGACTTTGTTTACCCAGCTCAAGGTGGTGAGGATTTATGAACCTACATGGAAAATACAACAGTCACGTCAGAACAGTCACGTTGTCCCTATCAGCTGCTGACTCTAATATCTGTACAGTAGTAAGTGCACTTCTTGCAAATGGGAAACCATTATATATGAAACAGAGGTTTAAAGCCCTGTTCTATTTATTTCTTTACTGATTGACCCGATATATAGAGACTTACATTATGTGGAGGCTTAGTTGAAGTTTTACATATATTTTATTGGGCTTAAAAAGGTTCACAAAGTTTTCCAACCTTCCAACCCTCAAAGTAAATCTGACCTGCATTTGGGATTATTAAAGTTTTAAAAAGCCATGTTCTTCTATGCCTTCTAGTCTATAACCCTAAATGTACGATTCAACCTAATTCCAATTAGCTTTAATATGAGCAGATGTTTTAATTTGCATTTAGAAATAAAATGCACAAGCAAATAAAATGTATCCAGTAAATTAGTGTTTCAGAGTTAATATGATTTCTTACTGTAATCTCCTTGCAAATATATTACATAATGTGCTTGTTAATGTAAATTTTTGGAAAGCAGGCCACAGATCAAGCTACCGTCACTGAAGTCATGAAAATTGCACTGTCCTGGGTCTTAACTCTACTACGGGCCACTAACCTGATCTACAGGGAGTATCCAAAATAATGTAAGCACCTCATGCAGTGAACATCACTATCAAAAATATGACCTCAAAGGTAATTTTCGGGGGTTGAATGCCAACTCAGAAGCATTTGTCATACATTGTATGCATTGTGTGTATCCCTGAGGTCCAATAAATGCGCTGAATGCATTTCCTTCCTCATTAAACATTTGCAAAGCCATTTTCATCTTTGTTTTTTAATTGAAGAAGACTAGCTTGAAGTCCTCTTCTTCCCTGCCTTTGCGGGTGCATCGCTACGTTTCTTGGCGTGTTACTGCCACCAACTGTCCATCAGCAGAACAGCGTGGAACAAGTTGCAGGAATGTGGATCGCGTCGCCCACGTGCTCGAGCGAGAGACGCAAACAGAACAGGGAGAGCATGCAAATGTTTTATGAGGTAGGAAATGCATTCAACATGTTTATGTGGTCTCAAGAATACACATAATGTGTTTTGGTGAGAAATGGTGAAATCCTCCACAGGGCACTTTTAACGCTGTGCTGCAGTCCCTGGCTGAGTGCAGCTAGCATGGTAACCTGGAAAAAACAGCAGGCTAAAAGCTGCAGTTGGACTGTGATTTACACAACGCTGTAGCAATCACTGCAGGTCCAGAACGCTCTGCACTTGAAAAAAAAGCACAAAATATGTGGTTGCACTGTTTTTCCTGGCAGCACTGGCCACCAGCAGTTAAATACGTGAGTTTCCAAAGCAACACGACATCACCAACAAAGGGTGAAGCAGGTTATGACATCTGCAGCCCAAAATAGTCAAATGATTTAATTCAAGGGTCTTGATAATCATGGCAGCTTATATCAAACAGACAGACCGCAAAAAGGAACAGAAATGAACAAATATACAGTAAATAGGACGACCGGTACAGAAACCCGGATTTGCGTGTGTGTTTGCGCGGTGTTGCATGCTGTTGTCAATGCACACGTATTCCTTGATAAGATGACTGTTTGGGGTGAGATGTGACGAGAGTGTTATGATAGAGTGAATTCATGTGGGGGCTGACCCAGACAGAGCTGCTTGGGCTACAGTGCTGATCTGAAGGGGGGGGGCATCTGTTAACATGGCAGAGACACAGTTCTCTGACTGACGTATAGGAGGAGTTCTAGCATGGGGAGCACACATGCAAGCAGACAATTCGAAATTCAAACTCATATCCTAAGCACAAAAAGCACCATATACCATAACACACCTTCCTTTACCAGCTCTCTGCCCTGGTGTTAAACAGCACAACAAAAGTCATTAGTCAAAGTTATTAAATGTAGTTGTCATTATAATATGTCCCATGGCTCTAACTACACAGATTTTACTTAGTGTTAAAAGGCTGACACCAACAGGGATACAATTCTCACATGGTTTACATTAAACACCTTCAAATGAATCCAAAAAGCTTCCTAAACTTCAAAATATTGTGTATTATTAATTAATTAATTAATTTAGGCCTACGTATGCTACTATTACTGAGTAAAACAAAAAGGAACAACAGAGAAATAGAATTATATGGGTGTTAATATAAAGTAAGCTCACTGTAAAGATATTAAACTGTCTGAATAGGAATATATAAATCAGGGCTTGAAATTAAAAGGCAGGTGGTTGTCTAGATTTTTTTTTATTTGATTGTGTTTGATTTAGATTTGTCATTGTATTTTTTTTTCTTTCATTTGTCACACAGGCGCTGTGGTCTACTGGTGTTGCCATGTCACAGAACAAGGGCCATCATTAGGAAGGCTAATCCATACAATAACAAATAGAACGTCAAGTAATTCATAGAAAACTACAGCATAATATTCTTATGACCTCTTAATAGCGCCGCCTACGATCTTTAATCAACATAACGAGGACGTGTTTTAACTTAAATGGTATCTACAAAATGTTCACACGTTTTCCTACTTGGTTAAGGTTAGACAAAGACTGTGTTCAGGTTTAATATTTAAAAAAATCAACATTTAGTTTAGCTAAAACCACAATCTTTCCTTAAACTAAATAAAAGTGATTTTCCTTCTTACAAACTTAACACACAGGGAACTCAGGATGTGAAGCCCGGTGTCTTGTGTTTTGTACCCTGACCACCCGCCCACAACCTCTGTGTGCTACAAGAATATGGCACTTTGTTCCCCTGGGGAAAAAAAACATTCCAACCTAATATAATTCTGGTAGCAATTACACTTACCACAAACTGTAACTGGCCAAACAAATAAGTAGTATATAAACATAATTTATAGGAAACAGGGTTAGTTTGGTAGCTGTTTGCCAGTAAGGATCAAACGGCGGCTAATTAATGTTACTTGCTCTCAGAGCTCCGCCAAGACTTTGAGGTATGGCATGAAAGCACGTAATGCTTAAAAAACAGAAAACTAATTGGTAAGACATTTAGAATTTAGCTCATTGCGTAATTAAAAATGGCAAATATGCGTTTGCTTCCAATGTAAGGATGTGCTTTTTTCTTTATCTTATAGCACTGTGAACAGAATCCCTTAAGTTTTTTTGGTTCTAACTACTAACATTTGTCTTTATTTTCTGACTAAACAATTCACATATAATGAAAATAATCATATGTTGCAGCCCTGTAGGCATGGCACATCACACATGTGCAAATAGATAATGCATAGTTTACGTCATCTATATGTGTCACAGGTTGCAAGGGTTAAACAGAGTTTCTGAGTGACACACACGAAACTGCTACCACCTATACTGCTACTGCTGCACACAGCAGCCTATGGACTAGTGCAGAAACACTGGGAGCATCATTACTCTGATACAAGCTGCTGTCTGTCAAAATACCCAGAATGCCATCTCTCTGATAGCTCACTGAGGGTGGAACAGGGAAATTATTTGAAACTATATTTACAATTTGCAGCATACTTCATGCGCAGTGTAGCTTCTCCTGATGTGTCTGTCACCAGCAGCTGACTCTGACTGCAGAATCAACTCCAACGGGGAGACACTTCTCATTGACCCTGAGGGAAACTAGTGCCGTCGTGGATGTGTGTGTGTTTGTGACTGTGTGTGTGTGTGTGTGTGTGCGTGTAGCTCAGTGTGAGTCAGAGTGCATGCATGATTACCATCTCTTTTCTTCAGTCCCAGCTTAAAAATGTGTGTGTGTCTTTCAGGTCCCTAAAGGTGACATTTAAGGTGATTGTATTTGAACGTTTTTCCTTTCAAAGCTGTGTTAATAGTGGTTTTCAGCACCGGGCTTATACCAGAAGATATGCATTTTTATGATTTCCAATTACTGATTATTATATCTAAAATCAGACACTGGGGCAGCATTGTGCCGGTGTTGTTCAGTGTAAATAAGCCAGCATAATGACAGTAATTATTATTTTGGTGACCCCTTAACTTTTGATCGAGCAGCATCATCAGATTTTGATTAATCAAATACTTGCAAAACCAATGACCTGTACTTTGTGTTAAATGCTCATTTTCCAAACATGAGCATGCTGACGAGCAGCAAAATACCTGCAGCATGTCAGCATTGTCATTGTGAGCGTATTAGCATACTGACATTAGCATCCAGCCCAAAGCTTTGACTTGCAGAAGAACACTTGTGACTCTTTAGGGAGTCCAGTCTCCAGGCAGTTAAGTCCAAGTCAATTAACTTGTCATCACTTTTGTGACTTACGTCCGACTCGGATCAAAGTCTCAAGTCCACAGCTCTGGTGTGAGGATGTGTTTTTAATCCATACCTACCTATAGTTACATAGTATTAGTATATAGTATATATAGTTACGACATTACAATTTGTTCTCCATAAGGGTGGAGTTTCCCCTCCACCCTTATGCATCTCTTTTCCTCCCCCCTACATTGTCAGTTCACATCTTAATGTGCCTCCTCCATCATCTCGTCTCCTCTCTTTGTTCCTCTCCTCCTTGTAGCCTCCACAAAAGGCTGCTCCAATGCAGTGCAAGGTAAAGATAGGAGTCCACAAGCTCACACACAAACACACACACCTTATTCCACTGTATGGACGCCATATTTAATGTCTGTTTTGTGTTCTTGGCACTTCTGTAATTACCTTTGGGTAAAAATATCAAAATACTGCAAGCACTCGTGAAATGCCGCATAGGATCAACAAAGGGGTGCAGGGGTCCAGCCAGCCTCTCAGACATCCAGACCGAGAGAAGAGCGGATTTGGGGATGAGAGCTGCTCCTGCATATTTTACAACCTGTATTGCCACCATCTGCTCCCTGACACATTCCCATATGCACACACACACACACACACACACACACACACACACACACACACACACACACACACACACACACACACACACACACA
>JAVQJL010002739.1:0-15197 GCA_036024295.1 Nannoperca obscura
GTGTGTGTGTGTGACCAGAGCATTGGTGGTGAGGTCAGATCAGATGCACCGGCATTAGAGGGGACACAGCCGGATGTACACACACACACACACACACACACCTTTGAGCTAAATTGACAAAGGCTCAGATAAGATCTTTGTAGCTGCCAGGGATGTTACCTCCACACAAACAAACACACACACACTCACACACACTAAGCTTGCTAAGAGGCCTATGCATCCATGCCAGATTCATTAAAAGGGAACAATGGCCAGCCAACACCTTAGGCAAAACATTAGTTTAAATCTTTAGTGACTCACGCACGCACACACACACACACACACACACACACGCACGCACGCACGCTCGCACACAAACACACCTATTCTATTCATCATACAAATAGACACTATTTATTGTGAAAATGTTTTCGTCTTCATCCCCCTCTGTTTCTCTCTCACTCACTCACACACACTCACACACTCACGCACACACACACACACACACAGAGGTGCAGTTGTGAGTTCAAAGCGCTGCCCCCGGGGGCTGCTGATGGAGGGAGGAAGGGAGGCACAAGTGAATGAAAGGATGAATGAATGAAAGGAAGGTAACATACCTGCAGGGGTCAAAACAGGTGAGCTTTAATGGAGCCTTTCCCTTTCAGAGCTCAGACACACACACACACACACACACACACATTACATTACATTCTCGCACACGGTCTCTCTTTCTCTTTGACCGTTGTGACACAACATTTGTCTGTCAGGACGACTAATTTACTGTTTTTTACATGAGATATTCACAGACAATAATAACGTCCACTATGTATTGTCCACTTCTCCACCACAGCAGGTTTTAACGTTTCAAACACTCATGGGACTTTGGGGTTGGCTGTTTTTGTGACCTCTGACCTCTTCACTGTTTGTTTTTCGTGATGTCGGTGATCTACGGGAGGTGAAGCTTCCTCTAACTGTTGCATTTGAGTCTCCATTGATCAAGCTGGAGGTAAACACGTGGATTAAATTCCAACTTTAAGGATCCCTGTGTTGCGTTTAAGTTCATAGTTTCGGCTTGTGTTTGAGGGTTTGAGGTTTAGTGTGGGAGAGAAGCAGCCCTCTGTCCTCACCTTCCACTCTCAGCTCTCTGATCTCCTCCAGGGGACGGGTGGGGGGGGGGGGCGGGGGGGATGCAGGTGACTCTCCCCCAGCAGTCAGAGCTCTTCCCTGGGGCGCTGACAGCTCTGGGCCTCCCCGGGTCACTGAAAAGCTAACCTCAGGCCGGACCGCAGGGAGCGCGTGTGTGTTGGGAAGCGTCTACTTCACTGTATTTCGGGGGTTTTGAGTTTTGCATTCCAGTGCTTTACTTTCTCCAAACTACAATAAAAACATATATTCTATAATTACTGTTTTACATTTAGCCATTTCTTATATTTAGGAATATTGTGGATGAGCTTGTCAGATATTCATGTTGTTCTCACAGATTTATATTTAATTTAATTTAATTTAATTTAATGAATTTATTTTTACGTATTCTCTTCTATTTGGTGTCTCCAGATGAGTAGTGGGCAATTCAAACTTTACCAGGGACAAAAACCCAAGTTAGAAATCTTGTTTTAATAGACTCAGATCTTGTGTCTGCTGAAGCTCAGATCTAAATCTGCATTTTATCATCTCAAACAAACAGCAAGGCTCAGAGGTCTCATGTCAGGACAAGACTTATGAAAGAAACTCATGCATGCCTTCATTTCCATCATTGTCACGGCCTCTTGTCTGTTCTTCCCAACCTGGAGAACCTGGAGAACTGCGCACATTACTCCTGTCCTTAACTCTTTACACTGGCTTCCTGTTTCTTATAGAATAGATTTTAAAGTGCTGTTTTAAAGTTTATGAATCACCCAATAGTTTTGGTAATCTCTGGTCTCTTTGAAGAATATAATCCCAGCAGGGCTCTTAGATCTTTAGGAGACAGTCAGCTGGTTGAAGCTCGAGTCAGAACTGAACAGCTGTAAAGCTGCACGCAGAGGAAACCAACGTCCTCTAGATCTCAAACGCACCCCGACTTTATCCACCAACTATCCGGGGCATTGTTTGCAACTTACATCTTTTTACTGCACTCTAACTGTATTTTATGTATCTGTCTCATTTGAAAATGTCATTAGATTTTATTTGACTATTTTATTGTGTCTTCTTAATGTTATTCTCTGTAAAGCACTTTGAATTGTCTCTGTGTTTAAAATGTGGAATAGAAGTAAAGCTGCCGGCCTGCCTACAGAGTTTTAGGCCTCTACATCACATGAGAGAAACCCTTAAATGTGTGGGATTCATGGGGGCTGGGTACACACACACACACACACACACACACACACACACACACACACACTCACACACAAACCCCCTCATTGTGCTTCCGAAGCTGCAACAAAGCAAAGAGTAGAAAAAGGCCCCTATTTACCTGAACCACCTCTCCGTAAAGAACGGAGAGGTGGTTTTTTACTGCCCCTTCACCCCTTTATACCCCCCCCTCACCCCTGATCGCCCCATTGTCGGCGAAGACAAAGGCCAGGAGAGAAAGGGAGAGGTGTATGGGGAGGAGTCGGGGGGGGGCACTCACCTGATAAGAGGATGAATGATCCCGTTCATTGTGGCATGAGGAGGAGAAAAGAAGAGGGATGATGAGCTTCTCCTCCTCCGAAAAACAACCTTTTCTTTGCCTTCATACGCCCCGATTTCACTTCACCATTAAAATACGTCTCAAGCTGCCATGTTGGATTCAAATCTCCTTCCTCTCAAAAACAAAGAAATAAAAGGAAAGTATTTGATCCTTGTGAGTTGGGTTAGAGGAGAGTTCAGCAGAAGATGTTAAAGGGTTGCAATGGGAGCAATAAAAAGAAGGTATAAACGTGCAAAAAGGAAAGGAAACTGATAAACAAGCATCCACACCACTGTGACCTCTCACCTTTGACCTCCTCGCCGTCAGTTGCTGTAATGTTGTGAAACCAAGCTTTCTCTGCTGCTGTTGTTGTGAAGTTGTGCAGAAAGGCTGAAACAAAGTGACAATATAATATGATTCGTTACTGCGTTGTCATGGTGCTTTCACAACAAGTCCAAACACAAATCAGCTGCACGCCTTCCATTTCTGTGAAAGCAGGAAAAAGGCATCATTAACTTGTTTCCAATATAATATGCTGCGTGTCTGTCAGCAGCTGGACGGAGATGTCAGGATTACTTCTCTCTTTACCAATATGAATTTGAACTCATTCAAAGTAGAAACAGTGTAGAGGTAAAGATCTTACCTGAACCTGTAAAGCCATTTCTACAGCAAGGCTAAGCTAAACGCTAACGTAAACATGCTAACATATATAATGATAACCATGTACACGGTTGTGATTTAGCATGTTAGCATGCTAAAAAGTTCCAGTCTGACCTGATGGTGGCGCTTGAAGAAAAGTTAGGGGATCAGCAGACGTATTACAGTTCATCATGGTTAGATTTCATGGCAGTGTATCCAACAGCTGTCAAGAAACAAGCACAGCTAAAACCACATGATTTGAATATTTAAAGTGTACTCTGGCTTTGTGCACAGATAGTTCAAAACAGTAGCCACAGGAATGATTGTGGCTCTGATGTTGCCTGTTTGCAATTTTATCACACCTTTTTGGGTAACTTAGCAACAACTCTCTAATCTAAATGTTCCAGTTACTACACAAAATAATCTGTTGAAGGGCTCATTTCATTAGCTTTACCTGGAGATCCCCAGATTCCTGCTCCGCCAACATCCAGAGAACCTTATCAAAACATCGTAAATCACAACGGCAAATGTCAGATCATTTTTACACATTTACCAACATGTTCTGCAAATGTTTGCACAATGTTGGTTTTAAGAGAAAAACGTCTAGCTTAATGTTCCACTGATGTTCTACAAACCCTCAGAACAACAAGCGTGATGCCAGCTGGAGACCCAACGACTTAAATGTTCTTTATTTGTAAAGTTGGACATTCTTGGATTTTTCCTGAAAGTCATCAAAGCTCAACACTCACATTCTAGTTAATTAAGGACGCGAGGAGGGAGGGAGAAAGGAGAGAGGGGGAAGGATGGAGAGAAGAAAGGGAGGGACAGGAGGTGAGGAATTTATATGGATGGGGCTATAGGTTATGGTGAATTATCCTGAATTAACAGTTTGTTTACTTTAGCTGCGAGGCTGCTGAGTGAAGCGGGTGAAGTTGGGGCGTCAGGTGGTCCAGGTCTTTGTTATGGAGAGAGGTGGGCTGGCAAACGCAGCCCCGAATGACTGGCAGGAATGTCACCTGGAACAATGACGGGATTCTCCACAACAGCGGCGTCCATCATCATTAGAGGTCGCCCGTCGTTGAGAAAAACTGCAGGGAAGACCTTTAAGTCGTGCTGTCGAGGCACTGCCACGCTGACACTTGGTTAGAGAAGTGAGAGGAGATGAAGATGATGCCGCTGTTAATCTCTCTAACGTTCCCTCTTCAGTGTCTCCATAACTTCATCTTCATTTGAACTCTTAAAGGTCTCGTATCTGAACGTATCTTACTTCTACACTACAACAAATCTCCAATTTATCAAATCATTTCTGTCTGAGTCTGAAAAGCTTCACTTTTCCAGAGCAGAAGAAGAGTTCAACCTGGTTCCAGTACAAATCAAATCTCATGTGACTGCATCTTTAAAGAATTAACAATAAGGCAGGTTTCTGCGTTAGAATCAAGACAAAGTTTAGTTTAGAGAAAAGATAACTTGATATGTATTTTTGCAGTGTTTGCACAAAAACAACAACACGATGTTCCTTATTAGATCATCTTTCATTTTATGCGCTCCATGCAAATCCTCCTTCTCCAAAAAGCACGTTGATTTGCATCACTTATGGCTCAGTTTTATTAATTTTGGGTAAAACTAGAGCCGTTATTCTGATGCAAACTCACCACCTGGGAAAAAACCTGTTTAATGTAAGCTAGAAAGTGGCAGTTGTTATTCTGCTGGGGACATAGTAAAAGTGAGGAAAATGGCATTGGGATCTTTTCCATAACAGTTAATGGAGACTTATTTGTATGGAAATGACTCCTTTTGGAACAAAAACTGCAGACCAAAGCACTATGTGCAAAGACACACACAATCTAAATGTTTTCTTGTGTCAAAACCAACATTTTCTTGCAGCTAACACAAGAATAACAACAAAAGCAGATAAATACATACAATACAATTCCCTTGATTGGTTAGTCTCTCTGAGGTTAGGATGTTTCTGGGAAGAAGCTGCAGAGAAGAACGTGCTACATCCAAAATATAGCCTGGAAACAGCGTTGCACATCTCAGAGTGGGACGCACCGTAGGTAAATGCAATCTGCTCCCCTTCATGGTTTGTTTACGTAGCCACTGTCCACAAACGGCTAGCATTAGCATTAATGAGCTAAAGAACAAAGGCAGTGAATGGGTCAGTGTTAGCATTCACTCAACTGCCTTTTATTGATACAAGCTCAGTCAGCTGAGGAGTCATTAGCTCTTCATTTACAACTCTTTAAAGGGGCAACTTTGCTTTTTGATGTTTGACAGAGGCTTCATTTGATCCCCTTTCTTTAGAAACCTGGCGGCAGTATATTTAATGAGGTCCAGCAGCAGAGAGTCTCCGTCAGGCTGACGGTAAAAACACAAGTGATTATTTTAACACCTCCAGTTGCATCTGAAAAGCCAGCTGACGTACTGGCATATCCTCATTCAGTGAGCGACAGGTGATAATTGAGTATGATTTCCATTTTCTCACACCCACAGTTCTCATTAAACTTTCCTTGCATTTGCTCACAATACACATTAACACAATGTCTGATCAATAATGTAGCTGTACATCTTTGCTTTGTACTAAAGGCTTAAAAACAGAAAAGAGAAAAAAGAGATTTCCTGATGGATCCAAAGCTAAATTTGAGGTCAGAACTGTAAAATCAAATTATAGAAGAGGCACAAAGACACACAATTACAATTACAAAGGTCTATGCAGCTATTGTGCACAGAAAACAATAGAACCTGTATGTGGTTGAGTTGAAATGCACATTGTCACATCAATAAACGAGTTAGTGGACTCATGTGACTTCCAAAACTCATGAAAACCTGTCTATGTTGTTTAATATGTTCCAACAGCAAGCTCTCAAGAAATAAAGCTTCATCAGCCGGGGTGTAATGAAGCTCTGTACAGAGAGTCCTGAAGATGATTTGTGATAACATGAGTGCTCAAAATAAAGACAGGAAGCTTAACTGATAAAACTGAGGAAATGACGTGTCAGCTGATTGACAGTGAACCAACGTTTGTCGGGTCAATGAACACGTGCTAATAGAGCTCCATTCACTTACATTGGGGTTCGTCAGGGGTAGTTAGGAAACTGACACCCCGAGGAGCCAGCCTGTGTTGTTCAGATAGTGTGAGATCAGAAGAAGAAGGAAAAACTTTATTTAAAGGCGGTGGAATCAGAGCGTGGTCTCTCTCTCTCACAGACAGAGCTTGTAACAGCCGCTAAGAGCCGAGGAGAGTCAAAGGTGCCGAAACAGGTGGCCACAGACGCTCCACGGTGGCCCAGCTCACAGAGAAATACTCTGTTATCTCCTGAAAATGGACTGAGGGGAGAGAAGTGGGGGAGAAGAGCTGAGTGATCTCACCTGGCACCAATCAGGGGGAGGTGATAAGAAGGGCTGGGGGGCAGCCAGTCTCATGCATTGTCTCCTCTAACCTTCCACCTGAAGGTTGGCAGCACAGAAACTGAAGGTTCAGTCCAAAAGTGTCCAAAGATGGGATTTGATCAATTGTATTTATGTTTATCTGCAGACATCCACGAGTGTGTTTGTGTCTCAGACAGCGAGAGCCTGTCTTCAGACTGAGCAGCTTACAGGTTGGGGGGGGGGGAGTATTTTGGGGGTGGTGTTGTTTTCGCTGAGAAAACTCATCAGGCTAATTGTTCCCCAGTTTAATCCACTGGTCTAATTCCAGTGTCTGAGACAGTGAACTGGCCTGAGCAGATTATACAGGAGGAGAGCGGGACTCCAACTCTCTCCGTTAGTGACGCTCCAGAACCTGGACAGGATCCAGAACCTGGACAGGATCCAGAGCCTGGAGCCTCCAACGTTCAGTGCAACACGATGCAAAGGTTTTGTAGTAACTGTAGAGTATTACACATGAAAACAAAAATATCAATTATTCTAAAACATGTTTTCAAGTCCAAAAGGTGACCATGAACTCATTCCCTACCTGACTTTATGAAAACATTATAAAGTGCTGATGCTGAACTCAGAGCTGATTTTGTTCAAATTGGTCATTTAAGAATTTGGAGGAAAGTACAGAAATGGTTCTCTGGATAAATTCATCCCCACACACACACACACACACACATCTTCTCTGTGATCTTGGTCTTTTTATCTTAAAGTTTTGATAATGAACTCGGAGGAAAATCAGACCCAAATCCTCCACCCGCCCAAAATCCCCCTGTTCTGTCGATTCAGCCGAGCAGCTGAACGTACAGGAGCAGAAAACTCCACCCAAAATCCTTTGCAGCGAGTGGCTTTCTAAAAACGCCAGACGATGAAAACCCGGGCGGGAGTTTCCCTGCTTGTGAACACAGTTTATCTGACTTTAATCCACTGAAGTCTGAGGTCTCTTCTCACTGTTTATCTTCACTGGATTGTGTCTTTGTTCACCTTAAGAACGTCTGACACGTGATGCATGCTGTTTTTATTTCAGTTGCAAAACCTTTTACCAAACTTCCAGAGAAAAATCCTATATGTAAAAGTGTATTATCTTAATCCAGGTTTCCTCAGATGTTTCTACATATATGACACGAATAATGAACTGTGAAGAAGCAGAGTTTGAGTCTTCAGGGTTTATTTGTCAAAGGAAAAGGTAGTTTTTGTCTGAAAACTCATGGCCTGGAGGGGCTTTAAGCCATAATTAAGCACTAAAACAAGCTTTTAGAGGCTTTAAAACACAATAAAATAGTAATTGCACGTTGCTTATATTAATATGAATGATCTTCTGCCTCACAATCATTTTCACTTGCAAATGAGGGTTTTATCATGTTCGCTTTATGGATTTTAGCATGTTAAATCTGAAACCGTGATATCAGAGAAAGATTTTGCAAGAAAGACCCGTGTGTGTGTGTGTGTGTGCGCGCGCCATTCATACACACACACACACACACACTCAGGAGGGAAGGATTATTATGTCTGTTTCAGCTACAGAAGCATGTGGGACATGCCACCGAGCTCTGCAGGTCGCCCTCCCGCTCCCTGCCAATGATTAACTCAGTTCAGCTAATTAACACACACACACAAACACACACACACACACACAAAGTGGTTAAGTGCACTACTATTGTGGGGAATGACACGCTTCCTTCCAAACATCCTGAATTTTCCTTTCAGTTCAGTGAAACTTTACAGGCTTAAAGAGGCTTTGATTGACTTGATCACAACATTTTTACTTTTTCTGCTGCTGTTGAATCTTCCGAACAAGAAATGTTCACTTTGAAGAGCTTGAATTTGCTGTAAATTTGAACTCCATTTCTAAAACGAATGCACCGTCTTTTAACCACTACACAAACAACTGTGGTCCACGGGGACACAGAATAACTGAATCCCTGAGAAAACCCTTTACCTTACTCAAAATAACTTGCAGGAACCTTAAAGGACTGTGTGGTTTTGGTTAATGTTCCTATAAGTTAAGTAACATTTTACCCACCGAGGTAACAGGTGAGAGTATGCAGTGATATCACAGCCTGTGAGTAACGTGATGAGTAAAACATTTAACTAACTCACAGAAAGGATGGACAACACTATGATAATGACGGAAATACAGAATCTTCCTTTAAAAGAAAATATAAACCTAACCCTGAAGTCTTTACAGCTGCAGAGCGAAAGATCGGAGGAGTTAAAGGCTGTGAAAACATTAAGCTACAAGACTCTGATCATACAGGAATTCATACACACACACACACACACACTGCGCCCTGCTCACAGTCACCCCGCCTTACCCCCCGTGTGGCGGCTGCAGGCCCAGATTTGAAAGGGATTTGTGTGACCTGAGGAGGTGTTGGCAGGGGGGTTACTCTGTGTGTGTGTGTGTGTGTGTGTGTGTGTGTGTGTGTTTGAGGAGGAAGACTCAGACAGACAGTAAAACATATGTCGCTCCCAGGGAGGGGCCATCTTGCTAATTTAGCCATGGCAGAGCTGCGCTGTGCAGGTCAATAGTTTGGATCGTCCACACCCTGAAAACCTACAAACCTGCTGCTTTACAGCTCGCCAGAGGCACGGCGGCAATATGGAGGGGAGGAGGACCCCTGAGTGTGTGTGTGTGTGTGTGTCTCCCTCCGAGGACTGGAGGAGGTGTCACCCCTTCTGCCTGGCTGCCTGCATGTCTCACATTCCAGCTTAGTATTTTAGTATTTCATGATGGGGAGTTAAAGAAACACAAGCGTGAGGGAGACGGGATGGAAGGTGTGAGGCGGATTTGAACCTGTGACAAACAGGTGATCCTGAAGTGTGACTCAAACACAATCTAATAAGTGCAGTTCACCGTTAGCTTCTTGCAGTTTTGATCATGGTTCCTCAGATCATTACAGAAAGACAAGCGGTCAGACGCTCAGACAGGATTGAAATAAATCCCCAGTTTAACCGTATTATCTCAAGTAGAGAAACTGAAGGTCCGTTCTGATCAGCCTTTGCACTGGAAACTCTGCTTGTTCGTCCGCCAGCGTCACGATCACAGGAACATATTTTCCACAGACACATTTTCCAAGTTCTGCTTTCTGCTCACAGCAGGTTCATGGTCCCTCACATAATATTAGCACATTGTTTGCACCGCCAACAGATGATGAGTAGGGATGAAGGTGACTCCGCTAAAGGTTGACCAGGTTTGTGTTACACACAACTGGTTGTGATCAAACTTTAAAAGCAGGTTTGTAACAAAACATGACATTTGTACACATTTGAATTAAAAACCGGAAGTTTAACTGTCACACATTAAACCACAGGACCTATGGTGTAAATCCTCTTCACCTCCCTCCACTCCTCCTCTGCTTTCACCTGAAGAAAGGCTGCTCCCTTTCTTTTGTTCCTCTCCCTCCATCTGTGCTGTCCTTCTGCTTCTAAAAATACGTTATTAGTTTGATGAATAAATCACTCAAACATGTTGCATCTCTTCTCCTCGTCTTGTTTCCTCCTCTTCTCTCTTCTGATCTCCTCTCCATCCTTCATCTCGTCTCCTTCTATCTATCTAACTATCTCTGCTTTCCGCCCCCTCTTAGCCCCCTTCTCTTCTTCTCGTTTTAAACTGTACATTTTTAAAAAGGTCCCTTTGCTCTCCTGTTTCTCTTCTTCTCTCTGACTCCACGTACATTTACCTTCCATCTGTACTTTATTACTCTTTCCAACTGTTTCAAGTCTTGTAACTTTCTGTGCTCTCTCTCTCTCTCTCTCTCTCTCTTGTCAGTGATGGATGGATGAGGCGACAGCTTGGTCTTGGCCCCTGGAGGGGAAAGGGGGATGCCAGGCCTACACACACACACACACACACAGACAGTCCCTAAATACCTGACCTGGATTGTTAGCAGGTTAACTGGGGTGAAGGGGGAGCTGCTGCTGCTGTGAGGTGAACACATAAAGAGAAGTTTCTTTCTTCAGTTGCAGTTTTAATGTTTTCATTCAAACAGTGTGTGCGGGACTGAAGACCTTCATTATTTGGGCTTGTTAGCAGTGGCTGTGTTCATTTCTTCTGTCCTTCATGCTCTTTGGCAACGTAGTTCTAGCTGCTTATGCTAACTGCCCACTTTCTTGCAGCAAATATCCCAATTATTTTCTGGAAAGTCCAAGAAATAGTCCGGTACATCACCTCTTCTTCAACACAAGAAGTTGCTTTCTGTTGCTTTCAGACAGAGCTACGCCAGCTGTTTCCTCCTGTTTCTGCTCTTAATGCTAAGCTAAGCTAATTGCCTCCTGGCTCCAGTCATTTAGATGATGTATTAGCTACACATTTACACTCATTTGAAGATACAAATAACTGATGTGTGCACATAAATCTTTTTTTAGTCCCTTCTTAACTACATGCTTTATCTACATTTAGCTTTCAAAGATGTATTTACGTCCTTTAAAGGTTTATTATCACGTTATTCCTCCATGTAGTTTCTGTTCCCAGATAAGGTCAACAGTGACTTTTACTTTCATGTTTCACTTTCTCTGCAGAAATTAATCTAAATATGGAATCTTTTGTATTTTCACCATGACTCACTTCACCACGCTTTGCTGTCAGCACGCTGTGGTTTGTCGACTCATGTTCCCCTGAGTCACTACCTGTACAGATGACACACACACGTGAAAATGTTGCAAACACACCGTCAATTTAAAAGGTCCAGGACGTCAGAGATCAAAGAGCGAGACGAAAGGGGGCGTGGCCTCATGTCTCCGTCAGGTTGCCGCAGGAGACAGTCCCTGAGGAAATGTCGCCGGCGGCAGCCCCGTCGTCAGGGCATAAATTACAGGCTTGATGGCCAGGTAACTATCACCTGGACTGGCTCACTCTCCCTGCCTTTGTTTTGTTCAGGCTTTCTGGCTCTCGACTGCCTTCTCTTCCTCCTTCTTCTTCCTCTTCATCTTCCCTTTTTCTAATAATTCTAATAATTTATTTCCTTTCATGTTGGACATCTCTGATGCAGCCTGGTTCCAGCGTCTGGTGGAAAGCCTGAACCCAGGAGAGTTTAGAGCTGCACATTAGATGATCTACGATCACACACGGGGTGTACCGTATCCCTTTTCCCACCCTCCTCTTCCTCTCCCACCTGCCGGACCACTCCCTTCCCGACTGGGGAGGTTACAGAAGTGTTCTGGAGGCGTGACATTAGCCTAAAAAACTCTGTGAACCTGTGAGAAAGTGAGGTGTTTGAGGTCAAAGGAGCGAGAGAGTTAAAGCAGCAGGTCACGGCCCCTCACTCGTCCACACAGTGTGGGATCTGCAGGTATTTTACTGCAGGTGTGGTTCATTTGCTCTTTAATCAGAGAGCAGAACTGCGAGAACATCTCAGACTTTACAGCTCCTGCAGAGAGATTCAGATCTTACGTCAACAGAGTAAAAGCAGAAATACTGGAGTGTAAAAATACTTTAAAAACGGTCCTTGTGACTCGTTTTCCTCTCAGGTCACATGTAATCTTTGGCCTCACAAAGTCTTCTGCTTTGCTGTTTCCGCTGCTTTATCTCTGAATGAAAAACCCCTCAGGAAGCAGTGTAATAAATAAATAAATAACGTAATATATATATGTAAATGTTCCTGTCAACCAAACAAATGTCACCTTTTAGTCACACTGGTGTTTACACGGGTTTAATTAATCTTATTTTCCCAACATTCGGCTTCTACTGCACATTGGTTGACAGTGCTGCTGTGTGTCTGAAATGTGGTGTATTTTGATTGTTTCCACTGAGAAACACTTACAAAAGTGCTGTTTACATGAAGCAGACAGTTTATTAGAAAGTCTGGTATTTACGGAGGGCAAACTCTTCATCGCTTTCCGTTTTCCTCCTATCTTTTTGTCACTTCCTCTTTTTCTTTCTGTTGCTGTATCAGTCCTTTCTCATCTTTATTGCTGTCTTGTTCTCTCTTCTATTCTCCCTTTTGTTTTTCACTGCCCATCACTTTCTACTCTCTTCGGTTTTGACACTATACAGGCCACGTTTCATGTTTCAGCTCACTTCAATTTAAAACATGAAGTTAGAAGACACATCCTGACATCTTAAAACAATGCCAACATGTGCATTTGAAGGATTATTAAGGATGATTAAGTCCTGGTTCTGTGCAAAAAGATGTAATAACAAGTTGAGCCTGAATGAATCTGAGGCTCCAGCAGAGAAATCAAGCAGATATCTTCCAAAGTCACCGTCTTTAAAGTCCCTCCACCAAACAAACAGCACAACAAGTCAACAAACAAACAGACTCAGAATCAGTCGTGATGCCCAACTTGTATCTAATATAATAAGGTTGTGTCTCCGTCTCTGGGCAAGACGATATGTAGATTTTTATGACATCCATCCGTCAGCTCCCTCTCCACCTCCTTACCATTTCTTTTTCCCTTTCTCTTCCCTTCCTGTGCCTTTGTCCCTCTCTCCGCCACCTGTCCTTTCTTTTATTTCACTTTCTATCGTTGTTTTCCTTCATCCCTGCTCTTTCTCTTTCTCCACTTTTCCACCCTTCTTTCTCTCTCAGAGTTGACAGCTTGTCTCTCGGGAAAGGAGGGATTGTGTGACGCTAATCGGAGCAACACAGATTACAATCAATGCACACTCACAAACACATACACACACACACACACACACACACACACACAGAAGCAGTTAATAAGTCAAGACAGTGACGCTGCTCAGGGACACAAACAGCTCCTATGGGGAACATTGTTTGTGATTGTGTGTAATCAATCCTAGAAAGACTCATTATGTTCTGTATGAAGTCTAACAGGTCACTGGAGAGGTGGTTTTAATGAAAGTATTTTTAAACCTGGGTTCTATTTTTACACATTTTGGGGTCTAAATGTACCGAAATACCTTTTAGGACTAATATGTAGGATGTAGTGTGGTCCTTTCCTCTTCTCTTTCGGGTCTGAAACGGGTCTGTTTCTGTGGGGGTCCTGTCCATAATGTGCTCACACACTTAAAATAAGGATCTGAGCCAGAGTCAGTGGCAAAAACAAGCACTTTTAGTGGACGGACTGTTCCAAAACCTTTGGTAAATATTTGTCATGTAGACCTCCACATGTGTAAGAATTTAAAATACGGGTGTTTCCCTTTAAGGAGCTGAAGGAAGAAGCTTGTCCAACGTCTGAAACTCTTTGTTGCTGCATACAGCAACAGTAACTTTCTAGAAAACAGCAATCTACCTTCAACTTTACGCACAGATAAACCAGATGTGTCTTTCAAACTCTCTCTTTATTTCTTTCTTTATGTATTTATTTAATTAATGTTTGTACAGGGACACTTTTCAAGTGCATCACAGTGGATGTCTGTCATCCTTAATTGCACGATAACCTGCATTGAGCCCACAAAGACCCGCCAAAGACACTGAGTCCTTAGAAAGAGCTCTGGGAGATGGTGTGGTCCTGCATCCAGGCTCACGTGAGCCAGTATAAACACGTGATCAGAGGAAACATAGTTAGTTTCAAGCACAGTGAACCCTTAAAGCTCAGAAAGTCCCATCAACATGGTTCTTATACACTCAGCAGACAGTTTATTAGGTGGACCTACTTAAAACTAATGCAGTCTAATACAACAGTTCTGCAGTAAATCCTCTCCCCACTTATACCAAGGAGGGTAGGCTAAATAACAGAAACACGTCTCTGTATAATGCACCACAAAATGACTTTGTCGAATCAACAAAAGCTGCACACTCTGACCTTCATGTAGGCAGGATTTATGTCAGGACTGTTTCAGCTTGGTGTATCTGAAAGACTGAAACTCTCTTCTGCCTATGGGTGGCCTAAATAACCGAAACACCTGCCTGTATAATAATGGTGGCTAAATCAGCAACCTCATACTTTCAGATTTTCCTCCGATGTGATGTGAATGTGTTGTGTGATGTGACCAAGTGTTTTCTACCAAGGGGCATGAAGCCGTAAGATCGGTGAACATGGGGGTCAGTTGATTTACTGCAGGAATGAAGCAGAGCCAGCGGAGGACGTTCAACAGAGCGCCTGCATCTTCAGAACTTTTCATGTAAAAGCAGTCCAGGCCAAACTCAAGGCCAGACTCCTGTCCCAGTTTACAGGGTGACCTCTGACCCCTGAGGCCAGAGAGGAAGTGCTTAGTAAACAGGAGGGGGGTGGGAGGACAGTAGATAGTATCTGAAGCTAATTCAATCATAGCACCGTGGGAAACACACATACACACACACACACACACACTCAAGACAACAACACAGGAAGGAGCGTCTAAGTGGCTGTTTCCATGGAAACGATGACCGCCGCCCGAGCCCTAACTCTGAGTGTATGTGAACTTTTACCCCAGAGGACTTGTGTGCATATGTGTGTGTGTGTGTGTGTGTGTGTGTGTGTGTGTGAGTGTGTGTGTGTGTGTGTGTGTATGCATGTCTGTGAGTGTGTGTGTGTGAGTGTGCATGTGTGTGTGTATGCATGTCTTTGAGTGTGTGTGTGTGTGTGTGTGTGTGTGTGTGTGTGTGTGTGTGTGTGAATGTCTGTG
>JAVQJL010002743.1:0-11338 GCA_036024295.1 Nannoperca obscura
TCTCTCTCTGTGTGTGTGGAAAGAGAGAGAATGAGTGGGAGGGAAAGGGACAGAGGGGAAACGCAGTCAGAGGTGGAGGCTGGAAGAGGGAGGACGAGCTCCACCAGGCTGAGAACACCAGGGCACTGGTGGTGTAGCATCCGATTTATATCTCAGGCCAGGTTGTGGAGTGGAGGCTTTCGTCCTTTTGATAGAAATCATCATGGAGAGTCGTATGATTGCCCACACTTTGTCCACACTGTGGAAGCCATGATAAGCAAAGCTGTATACTGTAAACGCAACGGGTGTTCGCCACACGGTGTCTACAAACGGTGTTCATGTATGGTAGCTGTACCAGATGAATTGGCACAACATTTAGTACAGATAGTCATGGTTCCCAGGGTATGTATCCTAGTGATTGTGGTGATACCCAGACTTTATCTCTAACACCACTGGAAGGCACAGTTTAAATTCAATGGATTCAAATGTGAAAACTTTAATGCTTTATCTGCTGTGCTACAATTGAGCAGATTCCATCCACATTACATCTTTATATTTCTAAGAAATCTTTCTCATTGCTTCACTGTGGTCAATGACATTTCAGCAGTGTCTGTTGTGAGAACTGTTACCTAAATCTTGAGAATTTCATGTTCTGCTATTTTAGCTTTAGTAAGCAACCACAATGACAGAGGAACCAAATCATTCTTCAGTTTCACTTTCTTGTCTACTTATTTCTATCTCTCTCTCTGTTGCACATTGTACAGTGTAGGTTTTCTTTCCATAGTAAATTCACATCCGAAAGTTCAACTTGGAACCGGAAAGCAGTATTTACAGAAATTACTGTACCCCCAGTCGCTTTATTATTTATTATTGAATTATTGTGATTGGTTAACTGCATCATATTATATTTTTATTTCCACCTGGTTCCCATAATGATTAATGATACCATGACTGGTTAGTTGGAACATGTGAAGTATCATCTGTCCTGGCCTGTGTTGGGAACACCGAGTCTCAGGCCTCGGGCAAGGAGCTCAGTTATTGAAGTGCAGTGTGTTGCAGTAGTTTGTTCCCCCCCATTTACACCTGCTTCAAAGACTTAATTAAAGCTACTAACTTGGGAAAATTGGCTTCTGTTTCCACTTCACACTGGGAATAGAATTATTTTTCTCTGTCTAACCATTGGTCTCTGGCAGCCAGTTTTAACAGCCGGTTTGAGTTTTTTATATATCCCTTTATTCCTACTTCTATGTTGTATTGATCACAACCTGTTAAAAGTTTCCCAGTATTTGCTCCTCAAACGCCCACAGCCCTCCCACACAGGTGCTTACATGTATGCATACAGAATGTCGTTGATTAACATCTCTCTCATATCCTGTTAGTTTTGTTGCACCTGTTTGGGTGGGAAAATGTACATAGTGCATCGTTGTTAGTTCATAGAGCTGGTGGCATCACGTGGTTCCCAACAAAGCCACACCTCACTTCAACCTGACTAGATGTCCAATCAGCTGGAGTTATTGAAAGCACCTGCTTGGGTGTGCAGAGCCTTGAAGATCTTCTTTCTGCTTCTGTCGCTGTCTGTTATGAAATAACTGCCAAACTCCTGCAACCCCGCCTGCAAGAACTAGCCTCTCTGTCTACTCACGTGTCCTACTACCCCATACCCGTTAGCCGTCCCTCTACCCCATCCCCTTCTCGAGCCCCAGCAGTCTCCCTGTCCCTGAGCCCCAGCCCCTGGCATCACCATGACTAAACCCCAGATGGTGGTTCTTTCTTTCACTTTCCCCTGGAGGGTGGAGGCTCTCTACACTGACTGGGTGCTAGCTGCTGCTGCTGCTGCTGCAACCCTTCTGGGGAGGGGGCTCCTATTTTTGTAAATCCCCCCTCGTTTGATTGTAAAAGAAGATTTAGTCCTATTAGATCTGGTAAATAAGCGAGAGCAGGCTGCCTGTGAGCACATTCTCGTTACTGTTGTCTAGAAAGCAAATGGATTAACAGGGAGAATAGGATCAAGGCATCAATGTTGCTCCATCATGGCCCAACTTCACACAGACACACACTCTTGCTGATTTCCATTTTTTTTGTGGATTATAAAATTATCATCAACAAAAACTGTCTGGGCTCAATTAGGGGGCTTTGATGTGAGTGCCAAGGACGGCTGGGGTGAAGATATGTGGCAGGATATCACTAGCAAAAGCAAGCATAGGCTTGAATTTGGTGTTTTTTTCCCCTAGATATTCTATCCATCTTCACCTCACCCAATAAGCTATTTGCTGTGATCTGCACCATCATCACCAGGGATCAGTTGTTTGTGACTTAAATCACTGATGATACCTTCAACCATGGCTGCTTTACCTCCTTTGTCAACTCCAGGGATGGAGATTGTTGTCCCCCCCACAACAACAATGATCCATTCTCATCCCAGATCTGTACTGTTCACTCATCCCTCGCATCCCTTTCTTTCTCCCTGTCCCACCCACTGACACATTCCCGGCTCAGCCCTTCTTACAGCCTCACACACACCAACCTCTGACACTTTCCTTCCCAGATCAAGCCACACATAATGCCTTCAAAACTTTTCCACACTATGCGAGTACTCCTCAAAGATCAAAAACCTTTTTGCATGTCTTTTTTAATACCCTCCCTTGCATGCACTGCGAGGGGGGGCTTTGTAAGAGGCTGCTGCCCCTCCCCCAGTTGTGATTGACAAGTGAGAGCAGAAGTACATGCATCAGATGGTTTCACATGGGGAGTGTGTGCACAGAGGGGGAGGCAGAGGGGCACAAACACTGGGGTTTGTTTCAGCCAGCTCCATTGTTGCAGCTCCCCATGGTTCCCTCTCTCTGTCTCCAGTCTGGGGCTGCATCCCTCCAGCGCTGCTTTCTCACTCTACGCCTAAGTGGCTGGCTGTGAAGAAGAAGAGCGAGAAAAACCAAGTGATGAGCCCTTCACCAAACCAGGTTTCGGCCAGTGGGAGCCCTGGAAAACTTACTGGAGTCACGGGTTAGGCTAATTTACTCAATTCAATTTTATATGGCACAATATCATAACAAAGTCATCTCAGGGCACTTTTTCGTTTAGAACAGGTCTAGACCGACTCAGTATTCATAGAGACCCAACAGTTCCCACCATGAGCAAGCACAGTGGCAAGGAAAAACGTATGTGTTTAGCCTGTTGGTGTTAGAGGAGGTAATAAAGAGAGAGATTTGTTGTTTGTTCATATAGAAAACACAGAGGAGGCAAGAAAGTATGACATAAAGAGAGGGAGCTTTAACTTGGAAACAAGTTGACATTTGTGAGAGCGATGCTGACCACAGAGTTGTCTGACAGCTGGCACAAGAGGACACGTGGGAGGGGTGTGGACCTGTGAGGCTTTAGTGGGGGGGCAGACTGGCACGCCACACGCGCAGCCACAGGCTGAAATAAAAACTTCTGGTTGGCACACCGAGTGTTCTCAAGCTAAATGTATTAAAACTGTTTGTTTTCAAAATGTGTAGACTATTCCTCACCTCTTGCTGTCGGACCTATGACACTTCCTGTATGTAATTTAGAAATATTAGACCTGAGTGGGCATTCAGTCTGAAATCAGACCTGCGTTTAAAAAAAGAAAAACAAAGGCCGAGTTATCAATGCGACAATGATTATGTACTGCATCTGATGATTGCAAGGTAATTGTTAGAAATATAGCATGTTACAAAGTAATCTACCTGGAATGAGACCGTGACTATATTTAATTCACCAACGCGAAACCTTACCGGAGGATGTTGCAATGTGTTTTAGCAAAAGAGCAAAAGGTTTAACATTTTTGCCAGATGATTTCCTTTTTTTTGGGCAATATTTATTTATTTTTTACAGGATTCCAGTCCAGCATTGGCATCCCTGTTGCTTCAACACAGGGGCTTAATTCAAATGAATAGGTGTGAATTGAAACCAAACAGCTCTGTGTTAAAACATCGCAGGGGGCTGTGCTGCTGGTGGTGTGTTAGTGAAACAAGGACGTGGAATCCAGGAAATTCCAGTTAGTGACAAATTAAAGGCGTATCAGATTTTACAACTCTATGAAGTTATCATGAGGCCAACTATTTTATCTTTGGTCACAACGATCACAAGATAAACAGACATGCGGTGTTCACATTCCAAAGCAATCAACTAGGAAAATGTGCACATATTTCATTAGCCAACATAGAGCCTAACCAGATAATGTTGCTTTGCAGCAAAAGTTCAGACAGACTTTTTTTGTTGTTGCTTTTTTGCTGGCGCCATCTGCATAGCTTGCATCAATGAAGGTATTTTTTTTGCGTCATCTCACATCGTCTGTTAAATGTTGGATTTAAAACAGTGCAAAGACTACAACCAGTTCTCAGAATACAAGCTCCGAACAGCTGTTCAGCCAGCGTACACACTCCATCGTCCTCTGAAATGTATTAGTCACTAGGGCAGGCTTCCCTCCTGCAAACACAGCCAGTTGTTTGTTGGACAGCACTAACAAGTCAGAGGTGTTGCTGCCGCTGCACCACCTGTTTACAAATATTTAGGAGTCTCTGCCACTGAGCGGTGTCTCCAAAGTGTAACTTACATTTTGGAAAGCGAAACATTTCTGTTCTTAGTGTGCCACTAAAGACTACTTCTGTTTGGAATTTTTTTTTCTCTTTCCTGTCAAGTAGCAGTTCCTCCTCATCATCTCTTTGTGTTTCAATTCCAAGGCTGCAAGCCATCTGCCGCATGTTGTTTTCTCCATTTCAAGACTCCTCCCTCCGTTGTCCACAGCCACACTGGTCAGGAAATTTTTTTTTCTCCTCAGGGCCAGCAGGCTGAGTTTGTAACGATCTGTTTGTGTGTGTGTGTGTTTTGTGTTGTCGGAGCATGGGACCACTGGGATGGCAGCAAAAGCAGGAAGCTCCATTTTATAGAGGGGAAGTTGACGATGTGGTTTCCTCAGAGCTGTCAGTGGAAGTATGAGAGGCGCTGGGCTGCACTGGGTGGCCTCTCGTCTCCTGTGCTTAATGATCTTCTCCCACATAGCCAGCGAGCTAGGCCAAGGCAAAGTCTCCTCCACCTCCCCTTTATACAGCCCAGCCACCTGTCCCAGCTGGCCCTGAAATTGAAACTATAATAAAACTCAGCAGAAACTGATCTTACAGTTGTGTGGTGCACGAGCTAGATTCATTGTTTGTCACCGTTCCCACATGGCAGTGCAGCTCATTTAGACCAACCTGTAGTTGTTGTTCCTGTTTACATATTTTCATGAACAAACGGCATCCTCACCTGGAGGCTCCAATTGTTTGAATGTGTCAACACGCCAGCTAAGGTGTAGGTGTGGAGGACATGGCTTTTCACTTTGACTCAAACAGACACATTATAAATCAAGACTTGACGATGCAGTCAAATCAGCCAACAACTTGTTGTTTTGATGCGTCAGTCAGATGTGTCTGGCAGCAACTCAAAGATGTTGATGCTTTCCTCTGATGATCAGATGAACGGTACATCCTGAGGATGCGGGGGCGTTTTCCTGTGGTGTTATGGCTGCGTGTGCATGTTTGTCATGTGGCAGGAGGTGGTTACATGTGGGGGTGGAGGGTGTTGTCAGATGATGGCTCCTGGAGGAACCATGTGTGAGATGAAGGAGGGGAGGGGAGTGGGGGAGGAAGAAATAAAGAGAGAAGCTAAGGAGAGGAAGAGAGGAGCCTTTACACAACAAACAGGCCCTCCCTTCCCCCCTCCAGCTAGCCATGCACACGTCCTCCAACTGTTGGTGATATAGACCCCGGAGGAGCTGTTAACGACAGTGGAATGGAAAGTGTCTGCTGTGAGGGTAGCCAGAGAGGCCAACCCCCTGATACCACAGGCTCTGTGGATCTGCCACAACCTTGGAGCTGCTGACACAAACACTGCCGCTCTGCTTATCACAGCCCCTTCTCTCTCTTTGTTTCACTTGCAGCTTGCATTGGCCAGACACACACATTTTATCTCCGTTTTTTTCTCTCTCTACAGATATGAATTTGGACACATGATGTGTCCGCTGCACAGAGAAAAAGCACATTTCACTTTATCTTCAAATGCAGATGGTCTATTCTGCCTTGAAGTCAGTTTAGCCTTGATGTCTCCTTTCTTTTGAAAAGTCTGGTCCTCTCCTCCCCTCAGTTGATTCACGTCTAACATTTACCCTCCTGGTTCTCATGTCAAACAGAGACCTAGAGTTTTGTCCTCCAAGGGAGACCCTTCTTTAGCTCGGCAGAGCTGAACCTCTTTCATACAACAGATGCGAACATGAAGCAAGTTTGCTGAATGAAAGTTCAAACCGTTTTTGGACCTGCACTTATGAGACAAGTTATTCTCTGGTTGTCACCTTTAGCTAGAGGCTCCAGTCTGCAGTGTAGGGCCACACATTTCCCAGGTAAACCATATAATCACACACACACACACACACACACACAGACACATCTGATTAGTGCCAAATTAAAGTAGTTTCAGTTTCACGTCTCTTCTTTTGACCATACACGCGCTCCTCTTGCTTGCTATGCATGTTTTCCATTTCTCTCCCCTCTGTCTTTCTCTTTTCTCTGTCTTTATCTGTGAAGACAGTGAAATGACATTTAGACATCAGTATCGCCTAATAAAGACGCATGGTCGCCAAAGCCAGGCATCCAACCGACCAAGCGTCCGCCCCACGTTTAACCAAGGAGCCGCATGTTGAGCCATTCAAACAGAACAGTCAGTGATTGCCTGAATGAGGAGTTACCTACAAGGAGACCATAGTCTAATGTGCAAGAGCTTTTATCATCTCAAAGATGTTTGAAGAACATTGTAGCATGGCAGAGCATACAGAGAGGGGAGGCGGGTTATGGAAAGCCCTCAGTGCAGGTCAGCTTCTGCACTGTTTGCCAATTGGTTGTTATTGGCTTCATATGCTGATTCTGACATCCGTCATTGTCTCCATGGGCTGTTAAAATATGAATCTCTACATGCACACACGTTGTACAAATAGTGTGTAAAACAGTTTTTTCCAACGGAACTATTCCCTATATTACATGCAAGTGAGAACCAATGTTGAGTGAAATTGATATTTTTATGCAGGCTTGCCCATGTCTACATTATGTGAGAGGCACCAGATCAGAAAAGGATTTAATTTGGACACTTGCGTTGCTTTCGCGTTGTCATTTTGTTTATGTAATATTTACTATGGGTTCAGCCTAAGCAAAGCAAAAAAGGAGTGGTTTTAATTTGTCCCCAATGAAGATAAAGATAAATTGCTAGTCCTTGGACCTTGAGACACCTGAAGTCACTTGACAACAAATCTTTTACAATGCCAGCTCAGTGTAGCTGGAGTGTTAAAAGGGACTCCTCTGCATGAGGTTGGCCTCAAATAGTTTACACCCATAATAGAACATATACATGGCAAGCTGAGGGGTCTGGTGGGAGTGTGCCTGCATGCGTTGCAGGGATTTTGAAATTAGTTTGCCAGAATAGGATGCCAATAACACATTGGTAGTAATAGTTAAAGCTATTTGACTATCATCCACCACATTACATAACTGCTTAAGTTAGTTTTTACAGACTGAGGCTACGCTGCGCTCATGTGTGCCTTTTCAAAATCGTGGCTGTGGCTAGCGAGATACCATATGGGGGGCCACAAGAACTGTGATTGGTCAGCAGTGGCTGCTTGTTTTTCCCTACAACCTTCTGATGCAGGTAGAGATTGTTTGGGATGAAGACAATACTCTGCAGTCAACATACATCTAGCAAAGCCATTTCTACTGTAAACCTTCTGCTCCCTGCGAACCCCGCTCTCTATCACAGTGAATAAAAGAAAGTCAACTCTGTGACTCCGCTGAATAGTTTCATATTCTGTAGTGAAAGGAGGTGAACACTCAACAGGATGTAAAAGTAGAAATAAAAACCTCCATTGTAGGTACTGCATCTGTGGTAAGACTCCGTGCTCAAGTATAAATCCAGCTGAAGCTCCATATTGGCACGTTTTTTTAAACAAAATAATTATCTATATTAGTGTGTGTGTGTGAATGGTCACATAGGTTTAGGATAATATTAAAGCATTACTGAGGGTACATTAGGTGTGACAGGGCCTTGCGAGGAAGAGAAAAGGCCAAGTGGCAAGCAGTGTTGACACCACAGGTGTTACTTCTCGCACTGTTTGCCGTTCTGTTGAATAGATGGATAGGTGAGACCGTGCTGTTGTTTTGAGTGGATATTTTCAGTCTGGGTGTTGCTTTGTTTTTCCCTCCATGCCAATGAATTATTTTGAGAGAATCGCTTTCCTTTACTATGAACAGCCTGCGCTGTCGTCTGTTACAGTGGAGCCAGCAACTGGCCGGAGTGGGGGGACAATGTGAGAAGGGAGTGGAGAGATAAGGAAGACAGAGTCTGGTGAGTGGGGTGGAGAGTTGAGCGAGGGTGTTGTCAGGGGAATAATAGAATGCCTCAGAGGCCCTCCAAAGACACCGGGCTGCAGGACAGGGGGAGGAAAATGGTGTGGAAGAGAGGAATAAGAGGTTAAGCCAGTGAGAGAAGCAGAGAGAGAAACAGCGGGGGTGTCGGGTGAGAGAAGTGGCAAATACCTTCAGGGTGAATTGCTGATTGCAAGCCAGGCCCACAGAGGGGCTGCGGTGATGACACACCTTTTGACTAAGCCTTGACTCACCCTCCAATTGTGTGTGTGTGTGTGTAGCCTGTTTTTTGTTCACTGCAGTAGCGTAGCGATACATTTGACAGCTTAGCTCTGTGATTTATACTCCTTATTGCTTATCACTTATCCAGCTTGCTTATCTTTGAGCCCCATTGATCATTAATGTGAAGCAGCCAAAGTACTGCGCTGTTTATTCTGCTGAGACACGTGTATGAATGAATGTCGGCGAAAGTGCGTTTCTGTCTGTTGTTGACTGTTTGTCAAAGGTTGTGGGTCATGTCCTTGTAGTGTACTAGTGTGGTCACTACTGTGCGTGCCTGCGTGCGTGTATGTGCTTATCAAGGGGAAAGGTTCCCACAGGACATGTCCAGTGTCACTTGTAGCCCTTCATCAAGCTGAGTGTGTGTTAGCACCAGGCCACAGAGGGAGCGGCTGGCCAGATGGATGGATGGATGGCTGAAGAAAGTGCACGCACACCACATTAATTCCCCTTCCCTCTGCCATCTGAGATGCCGTGTGGCACTTCAAAGGTGGAGCAGGGTGGTGTTAATCCAGGGGGCTGTAGCAAGCCCTCCACTCTGCTGCGCTGGCTGCACTCAACTCTGCGCTCTTCTCCCGGCCCTGGCCCCCAGCTTTTTTCCAAGTGTGATCAAAGTGCAGCCTGCCTCTGATGGATGGGCTCACTCTGGCCCAGAGGCTCCCTGACAGGGGACCAGGAAGTGGAGGGGAGCGTGACACAGGATCTCTTGGCATCCCACGCACATGCGCTTGCACACAAAGGGATGCACACACTATCTTTCCATCCTTTTTAATGATGCTGCAGCTGGATAGCATACAGGCCTGACACATGTGCTGGCTCTGTCTGTTTGTTGTCAAAGCTCTGCCTCCTTTGTCTTAGGCTAGATGTACACTATTTAGGCAGGTATGCCAACCCAAGTCTCAAGATTTAAGGGGAAAGTGTGAGAAAAGTGTTACAATGGTGCAGCAGCAATCTAAATCTAAATCAGTGGTATCTAAAACTTTTTATTGACCACCCAACCATCAGCACGTATGTTTCTTGACATTGTTTGTCTTTTTTTCTCAGAGGCACAAACCTTTCAGCCTGTTGCTGTGTTGTTGTTGTTTGATAGTTACCGTGGCAACACAGGAATTGTGTTTGGTAAACATGAGATGTCCTGCTACCTTAAGGCTTAAAATATCCGGTGTGCTCCTGGTTTTATTCCGTAACCTCCGGTCCACCTGTTTTTAAGTCTTGTGGAATTATTAAATAAAACCCGTTAGAATCTACTTTGCCACAGAGAGGCCTTTCGGCTTTTAAATTGCTCATCAGAATGTCTTCATGAAACTTCAATGAACTGTTCCTCCTTTGAGTCATGACATGACATAGCTGATTTGTATCTCCTGTCATCAAACTTGCTCTCCTGGTATGTTTCTGTTCGGGGCAGGCTGCCTCGGGTTTTTCCTCGCACTCTCTCTTTAACCTCAAGCCGAAACATTAATCTTATCCTGTTTTTCAACTTCTTTCTCAGTCTTCTTTTGCCTCTCCCCTCCTCTTCTGTTTTTCACTGCGAGCTGACTTGTTGGCTCCTGGCTTCCGTCGTTCTCCATGGCCGGGAGGTGTGTACGCTGACCTTTGCTGACCCCTGAGCACAACCAGGTTCCTCTGGAGAGACGAGTGAGCGCACAATAATTAAACGTGCCTCCTCCTCGGCCTTGAGATAATTGTGACTTGACTTGTGTTTGTTTTGTTTTTTATCTTGGAACCTGCGGTAGTACTTTTGTGGATGTTTATGAGAGAGAGGACGAGTGACACAGAGAAAGAGTCTGTTGGTGAGAGAGCAAGATGTAGGAGGGGTGAGGAGGGGTCAGCTGCAGCCAGTCTTGTTCTTTTTCTGAAGAGGCTGCTTTGCATCCTGCAAAAGGCTTTAAGTGAAATGGACACTTGGCTGACGGAGCACTTTGCATTTGCATTTCTGCCCTCTCAGCCTCCTGTTCTCTCTCCTTGTGTTCTACTCAGGAGCCTTTGGGTATCGTTGGGGAGAGCAGTGCACACTGGGAAGCCGTGTGGGGTGCTGTGTCTTGGTTGGTCAGACGAGGAGACACATGGCTGTGTTCAGCATCGGAAATTAGCAGAGGCAAAGGGCATAAGACATCTCAGATTTGCCCCTAAAAACCGTGACCAAGGAAAAAAAAAGAAGATTTATCAATTAAGCCAATATTCTAACCCTACATTTAACCATTATTTTATTTTCATTCAATTCATTGCATTTCAATTTCCGTCTCTAACGCACGGAAATCGCTGTTGTTCACACTCCTGTTACGATACCTGACTGGCAGAGCCCAGGTGATCCTGCAGTCAAGTAGCTGCTGCGACAGACCAGTACCTCGTTAAAAAACCTTCAACTGTTGACGCAGAAAGCAATCCTAGGTCGTCACCAACACCACCCGCAGAAAATAAAACCGGTGCACATGTTAACCAATCGGTCTGTTCAGACAGGAGGCGCTGTGCTGCGGTTTTGCTGTCTGTTTTATTTTGTCTGCCCGCCCTGACTGAATCTGGCACAATTCTTGCTTTTTATTTACTCAAGCTGGTGATTACTGTACGTTATGCATTTTAATTTGGGCTTATTCCATTAAAAACAGCAACTTTGTGCACTAATTACTTTTTTTTTTGCCCCCAAACTTTTCGAATGCCCCAATGTTTTAGACAATGGGGATGAA
>JAVQJL010002748.1:0-11016 GCA_036024295.1 Nannoperca obscura
AAGTTAACACCAAACAAAAAACCCATAAGTACAAAGTTAAATAACAAAAAGATTTAAAAGAGCAAGTAAGATGAGCGGAGCAACCGTATCGGGCAGCACGCACTTACCAGCGCATGCGCCATTTAAAGGGGCCCTGTGGATATGCAGAGGAGACAAGATGACATTTACGTAGGTAACCACTTACTTAACATTAGAGGACATGCGTCACATAATTCTCTAAAATCAATACAGCTCCTTACATTATACAGGTAAACAGCAGTTTGACCCGATGCTGCCTCATTCAAAAAAGACCCCAAATCAATCATTCACTGCATAGTGCCTTACCTGACAAATGATATGTTGCCAAATGTCACAAACTCAGGGTCAAACAACGTACCTCATAGTATGTCACAGTCTTTCTATGTTAGTTTGCATATGCATTAAGTGTGTTGCTACCTACCTCATTCACAGGTGAAGGAAAACAAATCATCCACATAAGGCTAAACTACTACTACTAAACTTTTGTCCTTGTTTTATCCATTCAACCAATAATAACTGGAAAACAGTGAAAGCGTACACAGAGGGAACACAGAAATACTGGAACAAATAGCAATGGATGTGGGGAAGGGCCCATAAAGAATGCCTATGCCTATGTACAGGATCCCAAATGTTGCTCCACTCTTGGACAGCACTTAACCAAATGCCATGGTAACAGTCTGTGGTTGCAGTTTGTATTCAACCATGAACCATTCTCTGCAATTGAATGATTAAGTAATACTCAGATTTGGAGCTGGACTGGCCCTAATGCAGCAGTTTTGCTCCATTTGCATACAAATTGCAACTGTAATGTGTTTAATCTGAATTACAAATTGTCTGAAGGCTGTGGAGGACTTAATGTGTGTAGAAAAATCTCAACACTTTGCTTGTTTGTATCGATACAATCAGCATGCTTCAAAGAGGCTGCAGTGTTTATATGAAGTGGAGCATTTACAATCATTTTGAAATGGTTTATCAGGTTGCTGCATGTAATCTGGTGTATCTGATTGTCAAGTGGCAGCTTCTCTGCCACCATTAGAACAACCAGGTTGGAGTTCGGCACAATCTGTTCAACAGGAGTGCAGAGTCAGCAACAGTAACATAATAACCCAAGGGAGATAAAAACACCATACCTCAGGTGCTAAATAAATTGTTACTCGCTGGGATCAATTAGGTTGCTTTAGATTCAGGACGTATTGCAATGACCTCAGGTTAAACCAGCAACCGGTGATCTAGGAGTGTCTGTTTCACACCGACTTAAAGGAGAGAAATCCACTTACTGTAACAGCACCCCACCCCATCCTCTCCTCCTCTCCTCTCTTGACCCATGTAGTCATCCTGTCCACTTATGGCCAGTGACACAGAGGCACACTGTAACAGTTGAACACGAGACATGTTCCAAGAAAACAATAATTCTTCAAAAACAGGAGCAGGAAGCCAACTTACCCTTCTGTCTGAACAGCTGGAAAGAAACATGTCAATCTTCCCTTAGGCATTTCCATTCTTTCCTTAACATCTCAGTTTCAAGCCATTTAGCCTATTTCATCTCAGTCATCTCGAGCCATCATTTAATGACTGAGGTGGATTTACTGAGTGACATCAATACAGGGTCATAGTTTTCACCTGCGTATTCCTGGACAGTTCATTACGGTTAGTGTAAAATTGGACAGCTCTTCACCGCCATTTCTTTTTCCAGACAATATTTATCAGTTCATTTAATTAACTAATGATCTTGATCCTCTAACATTTCAAATCAACTCTAGTACCTGTGTAAATGCAAGATCCTGGGTGCCCTGGTGTGTCCCAGTTTATACAAATTATAACTCAGAATTCATCTCAGAAAAGGAGATCAGCCACTTAAGCATTTACAGTGTAATTATTGTTTTTATAGGTGCACCAGCTGAAGTAGACATAAAGCTGGTGGGTGGCAAACAGGCCCACAGCAGAGGAAGGATGGAGGGGGACAGGGAAAGAGGGATGATAAAGGTTAGAAAGAAGGAGGAATGACGAAATCTCAGGTGGCACAAAGCCCCATATGGCTGGAGAGCAACACGAAAGAGAAATAGAAAAGGGCACAGGGGTGGAGTCCAACTTGAGAGAAGAAAGGAAGGAGAGATGGAATGCAGAAGCAGGAAATGATAATTAGTCTGTTCTCTATTCCCTGAGCTATTTGTTCAATTAGAGAGAGCTCCTGCTGGAGAGAAAAGAAGAAAAACACAGATATTGCTTACAGGCACCCCAGGAATCCTTTCATTTAAAAAAAAAAGAACACAAACTAGTTAAAAACCTATGGTAAATATCTTCAATTGGGTCTTCACCACTGAATCCAGTTTTTTGCAACAAAAATACAACAAAAAAAGGGTATACATATATATTTTCTAGCATTTTATAAGCTTGCTGTTTTACTATACCATCTGATAATAGGACAATAAATAACAGTTTTTTGTTTCTTTGCTAAATTATTGACATGGTGGCTCATGGTTATACTTTGTGTCCTCAAAAATTAAGATATGAGGTAGAACTAGCAGTACCAGTGTTAAAGGGGTTAGAAACTTGCAAAACCATCACAATTTGAACAAGAGAAAGTTCACTCCACCCCAACACCTCAGCACGTCAGTTGGTGTTACAGGAGTCCGTCCAATCTGAACACACATGTGTAGTCCGTCTGTCTTCCTCTCTGACAAACCCACATACCACAGTGACTAACATATGACTGCAGGCTTCCAGAAATAAATCAGAGCAGCCCATAACAGCTGCATATGAAGAGTACAGACAGATACACTGTACAATAGATGCTTGCGACTGATACACAGGCATACTTTGCTGTTAAAGGTGTCTGCCAGTTCTTCCTTTCACCAGGGACAGAGGTTGGCAAATAGCAGAAAACCCCTGGGTGGATAATGTAGTGGGGGCTATAGAGCACAACAGTCTATAAATATAGCCATTCTAGATATCTCAAATGTTTCTGAAGTATCATAGCATGGCGTTGGAGTTAATATAATCACAGAGCCTGTACTGCTTTGATTTGTGCACAGACCAAGAACCCATTAATTACATCCTACTGCGCCAGGCCTTATAACAAACCCCAACATAGAACATTAACCACAACAGACGTTGCTGTAATTGTTAATGACACACAGATTGATTAAAGATTGTAAGTGCTCATAAAATGTGAATAAGGGTAACACTTACAGCACTTAATTAAGAAGTTAATTGCTCTATCTCATGTGTTCAGTATGTTCAGATCATACAGTCAGTCAGTTCTGTGCTACTGTGTATTTCTACCATACACTAACTCCTTATTAAACCCATTTATTGAGCAAAGGCTATAATAATAATAATACTAATAATAATAACAACTGTATGCTTCTGATCTATTATGCTCAGTCAGTGTTTGGTTTGGTTGAGCTTCTGTCCTTGCAAAACAAACTTGTGGAAGCATCACACACTTTTTAAAACCGGATAGCCTGTGAAATGGATGCAGATATTACCAGATACATACTGTACCGCTGCCAACAACGCATAGCATCAAATACTCTCTCTCTCTCTCTCTCTCTCTCTCTCTCTCTCTCTCTCTCTCTCTCTCTCACTCTCTCTCTGCCTATCTCAGTTTTCATAGTTAAATTTAACCCATTATAAAATAAACCTAAATATCCAGATGTGACCACATGCAGCAAAATAATCTTCTCTTTGGTAAAAGTAAATACAGTATAGCCTTCAAGTAAAAGAGGAAAACAAGAGGAAACTCCCTTAGTCAGCAGTGCTGAGCTGGTGGCTGACCACATGAACCTTAAAGCTCTAAATAGAGAAGATTTTTTTGTGAAGGATGTGCAGGGTGGGTAGATTGTGTCTCAAAATATCCCATCATTTGAGACCCCAGCAGGGAAAAACACAGCACTAAGAGATACAATTGTCTTACAATACCAAGTCTATCTCTGAGAGTATTTTAAGAAACTGTGTGGACTGACAGACACACATGGCATTCAAATACTATGAGACGGGTGAGACTGACATTTTTGTCTCGTGGGCACGGCTTCAAATTAATGAGCATTTACACTGCAGCTAGCAACTGGTGTTGATCTCCCTCCAAATACAGTGTTCATGAGTGCACACAGACATGCATATACACACACACACACACACACAGGACAGTTATCTCTGGATTTGTGCTGAAGATAAATGGACAGCTATCTGTTTTCATCAGTAAAATCTGCCAACCCTTTCTTCCTGTGGGTGTGTTTAAAAAAAGAACAGATTTGAAATAAAGCGTGTGACCTACCAACAGTGAGGCAGATGGCCGGCGGTCAAATCAGGACTTTTTTCTATTCTTTGCTCTTCATTAGGCACTCTGAGGCAACATCTTCAGTTAAGAAATGTGCCAAGGCTGTGCAGCAATAAATGGCAACAAATGTGTTGGTCTACGGGACGGGTGCGTGTGGTCGCCCAGTCCCAAGGTTCTGACGTCACACATGATTGTGTCTCCAGACAGAAAAAGAGAAACGGTCTATTAAACCCTGTAACAGCTTAGTAAAACACTTTGAAGATTTAAAAAAAAAAGTGAGGAATGCCATACAATTTTAATTTATTTGAGCCATTCCTTCTTAACTTTTCCTCTGCTTTTTTTTATGTTAGTCTGTTTACTTCCTTATTTTCTTCTGTGGGAATGGATACTAAAATTAAGAGCATGTAACCAAACCACATTAATCAGAGGCTTCTGGGCTAAAGCTCACGCAACACACAAACAAGCAGATAGGCAGACACAAATAAAAGCCATGCCCAGACATGTATAGCAAAACACCAGCTAATTAAAACTGTTGTGTGTGTGTGTGTATGTGCGCTGCAGACTTTGAGAGAGGACTGCAAGTAATCTAGTTTGAATGCAATTACCATACACGATGCTCCTACTCACACAAAAGGACCAAAAATGTAATCAGGAGTTCTAGCCACAACTATATTCTAAAAACAAAGACGTTCAGGTAAAGTGTTTTTAATGCCATTACTTTAGCCTCAGGAGGGGAAGCAAGCTGCCAGATTTTGGATCATCTTGATCTCAGCGCACTGTGAGGAATCAGTACTCACTTAGTCTCTGGGAGGGAAGGATGTTGCCTTTTGTGTGTCCATGCTTAATTACAGGCATATAAAGATCAGAACTGAGGCTTCATTCAGGCTACCTTTCCACCACTCCTGAAGTACACAAATTCCAAACACACACTATCACACACACACACACACTCACGCACCCACAGCTCAGATTTCATTGCAAGGTACAAACAAATTTCACTTCCCTCAAAAGAGCAGACTCTTCCTAGTAGTAGCTTTATGAACTGTGCTTCATTAGGACTGGGCTATAGTAAAGTAGCTTATCTCTGTGTGATGACGAAAAAGAGATCCCAACATAAAGGGAGTTGGCATGGTAATTTCTATAGACAGAAATGTCACACACTCACCGGATAAAAGGCATTTTGGTTCCTCTGCCAGCTGACTCTGTGACCAGTCTACTTTGTAATTTGGCCAAAAAGCTCTAAAGTGTCTGAAATGACTGTATTTAAGAGTATCTGGTTCAAGGAACCTTTACTTGAAAGACCAGAGGAGAAGTAGAACCAACCGTAATTCACCTCATCAACACACTTCTCGTATTGCCAATGAAGAACACCTATGTTTTGCTGGATTTGTGCGTAACACTTCTGTTGAGCCTTTACCGCATAACTACATTACAGAACGGAGTAGTTAAGAGTGTCCTGAAGATCTAATACATGGTAGATAAAAGGTGTGAGCCTTCTACGACAGAACACAGAAGTCCCATCATTATACAGTAATTACAATGCTGACTTGAGATTTGATGACACCAGCAACATTTGGCTCAATAATACACAGCTATTACCAAAAGTAGCACCCAGGTAGCACATAATTATTGCTGATGCAGGATCATACTTGGTCAGTGAGTTCCACTCAATGACATTACAATTCTAACTTGAATGTACTGTTTACTGGCTACATGGAAACTGTGATGAATGACTGGTACTGTGTGGACACTGCTCTCAACACTAGCATATTTTGAAATTAACATTTTCAATCAGTGACGATACAAGGTTATTGATCGTTATTATCAGGTGATGTTTCTCCATACAGTCCCTGCCGCATGTAATAAATAAGTAAGATTAATGGGGGGGGGGGGGCATAACTACTCTCCCATATTGTCTATTCTTCCATTAATTCTAACATGAAAAGAAAACACATGGCTGTGTCACAGTAATCCTGCAAACATGATGCCAGGACCCTGAGACCGAGGCAGCTAAATGGATTTCAGCTATACTTTTCCTCAATATTTGCACTTGTGTATTAGATGATATTGTGATGAAAGAGAGAAGGAGAGACACAATCTCCCGCCACGCCCCAAACAACACAATTAAAAGCACAGTGCGGACAACACCTACAGCGGCTGCTGTTGTTGTTCCACCAGCAAAAGGCCAAGCCAGTTTCTCTCCACTACACCAACCGACTACACTGTTGCTGCTTTCCTATTGTCTGTGAGTGGCAAAGAGACGCAGATGTGGCTGCTGGAACACTCTCTGTTGTCAGTACACTGACTATAGGATACAAATGCTTTTTAAGTGTTTGTGTGGACGCTCTTAACCCTTTTGTATAGGCAGTCACGGGGCTGCGGCTCAGTGTAGCCCAAATAATTTGACTTTAGGCTACTGACCAATGAATTACTGTTATCAAGTGAAACCCCTAGACTATTAATGGCATCCCTATCGCACAACCACACGTTTCCAAGTTTTAATAGAAATATTACAGTGCTTACTAGGCATGATGCAAAGACAACACATTTAACGTTACATTTGCGCAAAGTTTATTTCGCAGCCAAGCCAATTTTTTCCCGAGCTAAAATTAGACAAATTAGTTAGAAAGTTCGTTTTAAGTTACCGAAACCTTCAGAGGGAGCATATAAGGATTTTAGTACTTATTTATGAAGGACTTACCCTAAAGGCGGTTTTGAGGACTCTGCCATTGCAGTGATTACGATATCCAACTTCAGACGATAGCGGCACTCAAACTGGGATCCCCAAATCCTCTTTTGCTCTTAAACTCGGTGGGTATCCATTATGCTATCACCTGCGAGTTGGCATATCAACATTCAATTAATTTGCTTGAGTTTCTATCATAGATCAACCAATAAAATGGTTTGTTATAGTCAAGAAAAGAACAACGTTATATTTTCTATTAGCCTACAGGTCCAACAAGTGACAGTGCGCAGAGATGTCAGTCCAGTATGACCCGAAGCACAAAGACCGCAAAGTGTGCGTGAAGGCTAACTACGACACAAGAACAACTCGATAAATGTTCAAAAAGTCTCAAACTTACTTTAGTCAAAACCCTCTCACTGGGTCATTCTCGTGGACTAAATAACTTGTCAAATCCACTTGATATAATCTCCGTATACCCCCGGCTGGTTTTCCCTCGAGCACTGTCAAATCCACCGAATTAATAAATAAGACGTCTGGTATGGTGTTTCAAAATAAGAGCTCATAAACGGAATCGCCTCAAAGATTGTTTTTTCTTTTTTCCTCTTCACTAGCCATGTCGTACATGCGGGACATAAAACTGCTGATTGGGTAACATGTACTTCAAATTTGTAGAATAGCACGTAGCCAACAAGTGGAGTTTACTTTCAAATGTGTATACATAACTTCCACAGCATGCCGTTAGGCTGTTGAACTGCCTCTAAAAAGCCTAAGAAATTCTACACTTTTACTTGGAAGGCAAGGCTATATTGTTTCCGGTCAATTGCTGCTGCGTCCGTCTAACTTGACGCCGCTCTCTCCTGCCCGCCTTCTGCCTGCAAATCTCACGTCAATCATCCTCATTGGGAATTCACCGGGCGCCAGCTGGAGAGCGACGGCATGAATATACAAGTGCACCACAATACACCGAGATAAATACAGACAAAAAGAAAAGTGAATTAAAGGAGGCCTATATCACTAACTGAACATATACATATGCTGCATCTAATTAAAAAAAACATTGTTTTAATAGACGTATTATAAGAATATTGTTGATGTTGTTGTTGCTGGTATTATTAATTTTATTATTGTTGTGGTTGCACGTTAGGTTTACATGTAAGATAACACAAGTTTGGCTTCTATTCATAATGTCTCATTGAAAATTTATGGGGATAATTCAAATATTGTATTCCGGCATGTTTCTCCCGGCATGCTTTGTGCTATCTTGCCCATGCAATACCTCTCTGACTGCAAAACTAAGGCATTCAGCACCACAAGAGGTCACTCATAGACCACTCCATGATTTTACTGCAAGCCCACTTGTTGGGGGCTCTTCACTGGGTTAGATAGTCAACAGATACAACCAGCCTTACTATACAATAAGAAGAAGAAGAAGAAGAAGAAGAAGAAGAAGAAGAAGAAGAAGAAGAAGAAGAAGAAGAAGAAGAAGACAAATGTCTCTGTAAATGCAAAAACTGTCCAATATGTAGCCTAAAACAGGACACGTTCACACAGCATCAAGTCTGTAACAATATGATCCGACAGACACCAATAGCCTTTTGAAAATAGTATTTTGGTGGTAATACTGTTTTTTTCTCTAAAATCTGAAACTAACACTAAGAAAACACATTGAACTAATACCCCACTTAATTTAAGCTACAATTTGTGATGTAAATGTAGTAGGCTGAACAAAACGGTAGCCCTATCACCAGGAATATGCCATTGCACGATACCATTAATTGATAGTCATATATTATTATAAATAATCTGGACTTTGACTAAATATAAATTGTCATTGCTCTGACCATATTAAAGATGTGTCTCTATTACAAAGGAGTATAACAGATCTATAATTCTAACAATAATCATTTGGTAAACACATAAATGGTTACTTTTCATCAAATACTCGTAAAAAATTGTTTGATTCTTTGAGATAACTTCAGCAGTCATTTGTGTGATTATAAAAGTCTGACATGTTTGTGACGCCTGCATGTTTCCTTTTGATATGCTAGTTTTTGTGTTTTTTTGGCAGTCTATATATATCAAGCGCCTGTGAACTTTGGAGTCCTGATAAAGATCTCACAGTCACACTTAGGGACTGCACAGGAAACAACATCTGCACTTCTCGTTTTCTCATGTACAAGTCATTAATAGGGAACTGATGGCTCTCAGATAGTTAGTTGTCACTGAACATTTGAGGACATCAGATGCATGAAGATCCAAACAGGACAATAAGGAACTATCTATCTATCCTGACTACACCTGATAAGAGAAGGCATCACAGAGATATCACCATGTCAGGTGAATAGCCTACATTTGAACAACAGTGCATTTTTTGCATAATGTATTCATAGATGTGTATTTATTACTGACTTGTTGAAGATATATTTGTGTGTGACCATTTGTAATGCCTGAGGCTTCATACATCACTGTCCATTTTATGTCCACTATCCGTTTAAATCCAAATGCTGTAATGCAATCCAATTTATCTTATCTTTGGGTTTCTATTTGGATCTTTATTAAACAGTGTTTTAAATCCTGAGATTAATATAATTTACTATGTTAAAAATGTTTTTGGGTTAGGTTTATTTAATATACAAATATGTATGCTAAGGTAGACAAAACAACAGTTCAAAGGAAAAGAAATCTGAAGTCAATACCATTTCAAAGACTTTTAAATAAATCTAGAATCTAAAATAATGTGATATGTGGAACACTGTAAATGTTTATAGGCACATAACCTCATATGAACCACCAGTGTACTGTGTAGTGTAATATTGACACCAGTGTTTGCAATAGTGAAGTTCAAGTCCTTTCTCATAAAGTGTTAAAAAAAATTTGTTTACCCCTTGAAGATCAATTTATAGGCATAGCAAATATTTTCCAGACAGGGAATAAATGACCTGTAAAGACCAGCAGGTGGCGTAATAGCCTCCATTATCAATTGACTTTGAGGGCTGATTCACCCAAAATACAAATGATTATACTTTCTCACACACGGTGGTAACAATTGCAGATCTACTTGGTTTATTTAATTTTTGTTTTGAGGTATCCCTCTTCTGCCTTTACACTAATGCAGTGGATTTAAATGGAATTTTCTTTGTGGTGCTCACAGCATTGACAAATGACATTTAGAAATAGTATTGTTTATTTCCAGAAACAGTTCAACACTGTTATATGAGTAATCTCAGCCCTTTACTGTGACCAGCTGTCACTGGAACTACTTTCTTCCTAAAAAAAAGAAAATAGTCACAATGAAAACGATTGAGATGGCATTGTTAAAACATTTTAATCACATTTTTAATGCTGTAAGTACCAAAAGCTAAATTTCATTCACCTCCACTAACATCATTTGTTTGCAGGTAACCGGTTTAATGTATTAGCTATATTATATCCTAATGTAAAGGAATTCAAGCAAAATAAGGTTTGATGTTGTAAATGTTGAAACTTAAAATGAATTTTCTCTCTGCAGATGAAGAAAATACCAGCGTCAGCTACGATTATTCATCTTATAACGATAATGCGCATTTCTTCACTCCGTGCACCTTCACAGATTTGCAGAATTTTGGCAAGGTGTTTCTGCCCATTCTCTACTGTTTGGTTTTCATCCTCGGCTTTGTAGGTATGTAGGCACTGTGTGTTTGTGTGCTTACTTGTATGGCTACCTTTGTAAGAACCAATTTACCAACCTTTAGAATGAGGACATTCTGTCCTCACTTTTGGACAGACCTTCAAAGGGTTCAAAGGTTAGACTCAGGTTTAGGTTAGGGTTAGCGTAATGTTTGGGGTTTGGTATTTTGTTGTAATAGTTATGTTTAGGGTAAGGGGCTATAGGGAATGCATTATGTCAATGAGTGTCCTCACAAGTATGCTATAGAAGTACAGTGTGTGTGTGTGTGTGTGTGTGTGTGAGAGAGAGAGAGAGAGAGAGAGAGAGAGAGAGAGAGAGAGAGAGAGAGAGAGAGAGAGAGAGAGACAGAGAAAGAGAGAAAGAGAG
>JAVQJL010002755.1:0-12303 GCA_036024295.1 Nannoperca obscura
ATTGCACAGTTCTGTTTGGAACAGCAATATTATGTTATACTTTATATTTACTCATGCACTAGCTGGCGATACTGTAACGTTGTTCATTTTAATTTGGGCTTATTTTAGTGGTCAGTCGCGGCAGGTCGGTGGCAGCCGTCAAAAACAGCTGCTGCAGTCGCGTGGTCAGCCGCGGCAGGTCAGTGGGTGGTCAGTCGCGGCAGGTCGGTGGCAGCAGTGGCAGGTCAGTGGCAGCAGTGGCAGCAGTGGCAACTCAGTAGCAGCTGCCTCAAATAGCGTCAGCAGCCGTGGCAGCTCAGTGGCTGCTTAGGCTGCTACCGGAAATGCCTCTGCTGCCACCGGAAATGCCGCTGCGAGCTGCCGCAGCCACAAATTGAGCTTGCTGTTTCTCACTAAAATACTTTGAACTAACTGCTGACATTAACAGGCTAACATGCGCACAATGAGAATACTTGTGTCTGTGTTTACCATTTTCAACATCTTAGTAAAGTGTGTTGGCATACTAACATTTGCTCATTAGCACAAAACTATATAGGTGTGAACGTGTTTGTCAAAATGTCTGAGCCCGCAATGACAATAGCAACCCAACCAGTGTACTTCTCCCGCAACCCTGATCAAGATAAAGACTTTAGAAATGATGGATTACCTATTTCAAGGCAGTTTCATATCTGTGAAAATAATATAGCCATAACATAGTAAAAAGAATCAAACCAATAGCTGCCTGAAAAATTGAATGGTATGCTAATGCTTAATAGTAGTCATGTAAAGCATATATGATTTGTGGTATATGGGCTAACATGAAAAGAGTTCTTTATATCTCTTCAGTCCATCCAGTTTTCTTTGGCTATAAAGTTAAAGGTCAAGGGAGACATTATCAGTCTGTCTAGAAAAAAGGAACTCCTGCAGGGGCTCAATGTTTTACATCTTGAAATATTCATGCGAAGAACATAACATAATTTCCCTCTTCCCATAGAAGACCTCACTGATCCATTTCAAGAGCTCAACATCCGCAGACACTTCACTGTCAGATGGATCATCATATGCCACCATTACCTTGACAAAGCTGAGGACAATAATAATTTTTACAAAACTTAGCAGCATCAGAATGTTGAATGTATTTTTGATTTTCAATAGCTATTAGAGCAGAGTGTTAATGCTGATCTACTTTTAGCATTTGTTCCAATTCATTTATTTAATGTGTTATAATCCTCAGTTCATATAAGTGGGTTCACCTGTGTGTGATGCTCTACAGCCAAAGGGCATCATCTCTGTAATAGATGTCGTGGATGAACTCCAGTCCTCTGGCTGGAATGTTTTCAGGCAGGCAGAGGGAGGTGTAGATCGTTTGGGAGAGCCACCTTCTCATTAGTTCTGTTTGTTCATCTGCTCCATGTGAAGTCTGAAAAATAAACAGGCATAGTTTGTTATGGCTTTTAATCAAATCTCCAAGAATTTTCAATTTCCAAGAATTCATTCAACAAAAATGTTTATATGGAGGGTGTGTTGATGATGGGCAATCAGCAGCTGTGAAGCAGGAACATAAAAAGAACACTGGTGACAATCAGACCCTTAACATATAGCTGAGTTAAAAACATATACACAATCCTCCTTTTGCCTGCAACACTGAACTCCAATTTACCACCATGTGCGAGGTGAATCTTTGGGAGGTTGCGAAGTGTCGCCTGTAGAGGAGCATTGTGCAAATGAATTATCAAATGTGACATACAGGGTATCTGCATGCTTCACAAATAACTTGGCCAGCAGCCAGTCAAACTCTCTAGGCAGAACAATTGGGTTCTCTTCTGAAGGATGTTGACCGAGCTGAGGGAGGAGGCATATTTAGGTTTGCAGATGGCAATTATAAACAAAAAAGTAAGTAGTCAGAGAAATAATTCACTAGACGTAGACGAAGAGAACGTGGATTCTTCTCTGGATTTAGGTACAGCAGGCCAAGAGCAGCAGTCAGAGCTACCAGTTTACCATCAATAACTCTTGATCTGTATTGTGCTGTATTGATCTTTACTGTATTCATCTGTAAAAACATAATAAATAATAAAGATACAGAGAAAATTAGATATAAGCTGTCCAGTGCAGACACTGAACAATGCAATTCTGACTAAGTTATAGATGGAACTATGACTTCACTGGGGTTCATAGTAGCCCAGATCCAGTTATGCAAAACATTTAGCAGATTATAATTCAGATATGTAAATTATAACCGCTCTAGGAGGATCTAACTCCATCATGTTTTAACCGTATAGAATATTATCTCATAGCCAGCAGGTGTCTGTTGAAAGAAAGGTTCCCTACAGTACGAGCCCTGTCACCATGAAGGCTCAAAAACAATGTTAAAACTCACATTGACTACAAGCACTAAAGTGAGCTGGTACGGTGCACAAGTCACCCAACAAATTTGCAGACACAAGGAAATGTCCTGTGTCCTTTTCCTGAAAAGAGCCTTGAGGTTCGACAGAGGTGCTCGCAGGTGAAGAGTTAGTCCCTGTCCCTCACTGTCAGGCAATGCTAAGTAAATTTGTCCTGCCCTCCCCTGAACCAGTCACACTCCACTAGTGCTTACTGTGGATTGCATTATGCATTGTTATGCTAGGAGAGAACCATTTCCCCTATTCCTCAGCATATGCACTCCATTTTGAGAAATTATTTATATAAATGAAATTCTGAATTACTTAAATACCTCTAGGTTACATAATCTTTTGGGGTCTTTGGCAGAATATTTGTCATGAATAGATATGCCTTGCAAATTAAACCTGATTTAACCCATTAGCTGAGAGATGTGCGCGTGTGCATACCCTTGGTTACCAGTTTATTGGTACACCTAGCTAAAACTAACTCTAAAAAAAGTCCTGCAATAAATTCTACTTTTAGAAATTATCTAATGTTCAGTTTTTATTTTGTCAAGCATCTTTATATCAATAAAAGTAAACAACATAAATTCAGTGTATATTTATATATATTGCTGTTCTACAGTTAAGATATAAGTTACTACAGTTAATCCTTCTACCTGGTCATCAAATGTACATTCTTTATGACTTTTTCAGTTTTTGCTGGCATTATCAGACATTTTTAAGTTCTTACAGTACTTCAAGTTGATGTGAATGGCTACACAGACTGAGGAAATACTATTGTGAAGACATTTGTTGGCACACCGGTAGCAACATGGCTCTGTTCAATATAAGATGCACAGATGTTTGTGGGTAAAGTTAAGATATTTTTATTTTATCCAAGCACCTATAGATAATAACAACAATGACATTTTATATTGAATTATAACAACAAGGAGAACTTTAAAGATAAACAAATATACAAAAGGCTGTAAAGACTTTATTAAATGGTAGCAAATCACATGCATTATCAGACTATCCTCATATTAATATCCATCAGTTTTGACTCGTGCTGACATCCTACAAACCCAGACAACAGACTTGCGTTGGGGGGTCAGAAAGAAAAGATCATTTAGGGTCACATATCAACATATGGAGGGATTAGCAAATCTTGTGTAAAGTGCTGGCATAACTTCTGTCACACAGAAATAGTGCAATATAACCAACAATCTGCTTTTTCCCATGGCTACTACTGGAAGGCAAGATAGTGAAAACATTTCAATTCCACTTTATCCATATATCATATAGAATAATATAAATCTATTGTGCATATCTGTCTTCAAGAAAATATACTTTCTTACCAGAATGAGGGCGCTTTTTCAGCACAAATCCATGCAAAGCTAAATGCTTAATGGTTTTTTTTTCTCCACACAGAGACCACCCACAACAACAGACCTTCAGTGGCAAGTAAGGTGTTATTTCATTAAGGCTTCTTCATAATCTAGTGTAATACAGGAAGAGTTAATTGTTTTCAAGACAGAAAGGTCAGCCCTTTTTTGGTCAGGTGTTAACGTGCCGCAGGACGCGACGCAGTGCGTGTCCATCTCGTGCAGTACACATGGCAGGAAGGGGTATAGGCTCTGTCTTGTGCTCCACTATGTTGTAGTGGCACTTCTTAAGATGGTCCGACATGCTGGGGAGATCAGTGAAACCCCACGAGAGCACTGGGCTGAAGGCAGTGCTGAATCTCCACACCTGCAATAGTAAAGAAAAAGAAAAGTTGTTGAAATGAAGAAAGCACTGATTGTCTAAAATGTAAGTAGGGCTCCTGTTGATTTGTTACATGCAATTTCCAAACAATTCTCAGGAAGCTACACTCCCTGCTTTTGTTACGATACCCCCAAACCCTAAATTCTAGCTCACAGTTCACTGAACAGGAACATTTAATCTGCTTTCCAGTCTTTGTGCTAGGCTAAGCTAACTGGTTGCTGGCTCCAGCTACCAAACAGACTTGAGAGTGGTATTAATCTTTTCATCTAACTCTCGGCAACAAAGTGCATAAGGCCAAAAGTTAAAAATAATCATTTAAAGCTTTGAGTATATTATTTTACAAAATCAATCTTTATCTTTAAACAGCTTCGTAATAATGTCACAGACCATTTTTATTTTTATTGTACTTGTGCTGTAATATTGCAGTATTTACTGTAGAGCTACAGTGGCCCATGCATTTTTTTTTTACCATTTTGAGAATTGATTTTAAAATTCCATTGAAAACACTGATATCTTGTAGGTTTACAATAAAGCTTTTCTACTCACTGTATTTTTGATCTGCCATGACACAGTGCCAGGAGAACCAGGGCACTGTCTTCGCTCCCACTGCAGCTCCACTATGCCCCTGGTCTGGAGTAGGCTGGCACACACCTCCCTCATAGTCCGTGACACCAGTGACAGCTGGCACAGGCTGAAACTGTCCAGGAAGCCAGCTATGTGCCACAGTATCTCAATGGGAAGCCCGCTAAATTGGTCAGACTGGGAGTCACTTGGAAGTTTTGCCTTTGGGCAAGGCTGAACCCCGAAGGACCTGAGGTGCCTGTCATGAATCACCATGGCCCCCTGGGTGGATGGGTGAAACCTCCGCTGGGAAAATGTGCAGCCATAATATGCCAGGGGGCAGCGGTGCTCCATCCACCCATTGAGACCAGCGTGAATGTCACCGTGGACATTTGTGAAATGAGAAGAAAAGTGGTCCCGGCGGAATGACTGACCACAGACGAAGGGGAACATGTGCTGGTAGCGCGGGTTAGGGGGCAGGTAGCGGTTATGTGGCACCGCCTCCACCTCCAGAGCTTCCAGGACAAGGCCGAGGCGGAGGGTGCGGAAAGGGCTGGGGTAGGAGAGCTGGGGGGCAGCATGGTCACAGGCAGACGCAGAGGCCATGTCGCCCACTCTAGTGTTGGTTACCAAAATCGCTGCAGGGAAAGTGAAAGTCTGTGTGCCAAAGTCAACACGGTAGCCATCAACATACACTGTATCAGAGATCCTTCTACACTCTCTGGACTCCTCTAAACAGAAGAGCAGGGCGGCTGTGATCAGATCAATCTCTCCCAGACCCATGGGGTCCTCATCCTGCTCCAGGTCCGAGGTATCCACTGCCTTGTCCTCCATTTTGGGTCGCAATCTATACAGTGACCTGTCTGGGATGAAACCTATCCGCCCATTCGGTAATGAACATTGGCTCTGGCCCCTAAAAAACGTGTAGTTGTGGAACTTGCGCTCAGTTCCGTGGTTTTGTAAAAGAACTAGCCCCCTGTCTTCCAGGACCACATGACCAGCCCTCTGTGCCACACCCTGGCTGACATGCACTGGAGGTGCCATTGGAGGGGTGACTGGCTCCTGAGAAACAGCAACATCCATGTCGTCTTGCACCTCAACAGAAGAAGCTGTGTCCAGAGCGGCCTCCATTGCTCCTGACAGTGGTCCATTTGTCGTGTTTAAACTTCTAAGGTCTGTTGCTTTCAGAACCCCGTTTCCTCTCAAACAGCTGGAACAAACACTTTGCTCCTCCATCTCTCTTTTAGTCAAACCTTCAGTAGCTGCAGGTGATTTGTCTTCTAATCCATTCTGAAGGTCTCCGTCGCTGCTCAATCTACTCTTCTGCATAGCATCTCCTCTGCTCAAACAGTCTGTGCTGCTGTCGACAGAGTTGGTACTGCTAACAAATTCTAAAGCAGCAGCTAAGCTTCTTGCAGTCTCAACTGTGGCCTCATAGAGTTTACTAAAGTGCTCCTCATTCAAGCCATTTATTCCGCTGACAATTTTCTCCTTTGCCGAGCCTGGTGGGGGAGGTTGTGGCTGATGTGAGGATGATGACTGTGAAGGTGACTCGATAAATGTGGAAGCCTCAGGCCCAGATGTAAGCAAAGCTGAGTCTGTTGCCATGTTCTCCTTATCAACAGGGACAAGTGGCTCTCCTTCTGCAGTAGGTGCCATGGCAATCACCTTGAGGGACTCCAGTAGTGTACGCTGGTCCTGAAGGGCAAGTGCCATGTCGAGCTGCTCCACCTCATCTACACCACGGCTCAGGCTTTCATAGGAAGTATAATCCAAGCAGCTAATTGGCCATCTGTTCCACTCCATGGTGCAGCACACCACTCCAGCTGGACACACCTCGAGGTGTGCATACATCTGGTTGCGCACCAGGGTGGCGGGGCAGCCATAGCCACTGTTCAGGCAGGGGACCCTCATCAGTGGGCACATCAGGTGGTGCTCATCAACTTTGCAGGAGTGATATACAGCCCCACACACCAGAGGACAGCTGATTAGGTCACAAGAAATGCCTGGTTGAGGTCTGACCATGCATCTCTGGTTAACACAGGACATACAGTGAACATGGTCCTCTTCCATCTTCAGAGCTGAGGTGGTGGAAAGCTTCTGAAGCTGACTCTGTGAGAAAATCCACTGTCCTGCCAAATAAGCAAAAAGAGCAAATAATGTGAGTTCATTAAAGACAAAACAAGACTTTATTGAGAACATAACGTTATTGCAGTATATTGCACATTATGTGCATTTACTGCAGCTTTTCTGAACAAAAATATTTGAGATAATAATATACAAAGTTGTATTCTTAGACTTTTATTGCACATATTTAAAATTAAAACTATGAAATCACCCTGGTGTACCAAAGCTTTGACCCTGTTGTGAATGGTTGCTAGAATTACTCCAAACCACCAGATGTCACTGTGCTTGCTGAGATCCATGCCCAAAAGATTCAAACATTTTATTCGGCACAAACAGGAGAAAAGAGAAAACTGAGGCTACAATTCACCCGGGCTCACCAAAATTGGACATTAGAATATTGCAAAAACATTTCCTGGTCTGATGAGTCATGATTTTTTTCGAATGCTAGGGTCAGAATTTGGCATGTCACAAAAGCATGTTGGAAAGCATGTCACAAAGCTTAAATCATCTGACTGGTTTCTAGAATGACATGACAATGAGTTCACTGAACTCAAATGGCCTCCACAGTCACCAGATCTCAATCCAATAGAGCACATTTTGGATATGGTGGAACGGTAGGTTCCCATCATGGATGTGCAGCGGACAAATCTGCAGTAACTGCTTGATGCTATCATGTCAATATGGACCAAAATCTCTGAGCAATGTTTCCAGCACCTTGTTGAATTTTGCTACGAACAATTGAAGGCAAAAGGGGGTGCGACCCGGTAGTAGCAAGGTGTACCTAATAAAATGGCCGGTGACACACACATTACTAGGTATGTAGGTTGCAGATTAACCACTGCATTTATAAAAAAGAGAACTGATTTATTCTAATTGACGAGAAAACAATTAAGCATCATCGTTTTTTCATGTCAAATGATCTTATGATTAGTAACATATGATCTTATGGTACTACAAAAAGGTCCAAGGAACTGATGTAATCGTTTGTTATTTGTGGTAAAAGTGAATTAAAAACAGCCTCCTCATATGAATACATTAACAAAGTCAATGAAACAGGACTACCAAACAAACTGAATGGCTAAGCCAATCGAAATTGTCTGTGATGCTGGTGCCCTGTCTCTTGCCACATGGAACAGTGCCCCCACTCCAGCGTATATGGAAATGAACTGCAGTCACGTGATGCACCTACAAGACTGTCTAATACCAGTACCTTATTAGGAAGCTAGATAACAAGAAGGTCAAAACATTTCCTTTCTTAAATTTAAAAACAAGTTGCGAGAAAACTCCTTACTTATGCCTGATTGTGTACAGATTGTATAAGTTCCTGCTAGTAGAAAATGGCAAGTAAGACTATTTATTATATACTAACTGCAAAAACAATGTACTTTAAAGATGAGTATAGTACATACTATGTGCAGTTAATACAGTATGGAATTGGAACACTGTATTCATTTCTGAACATACACTGCCATAAAAATGTGAGAAAGTACACATATAGACAGAGTAATAAGAAAGTTACTAAGATGCTCGTCTATGATGCTACTGCCGAGGTAACAGCACTTGTCTGCCTGTTTCCCTAACCACTTTATTAAACAATGTAAGCATTTACGTAGATGTACATTTGAAAAGGATTAGCTATTCCGTCACTTGAAAAATCTTTGGCTAGGATTATAAATGCGGCTTACATGGATCAGGCAGCTACCTACCAGGAATATACACTGCTGTAGCTAGTTCCTGATAGTTGGAAGTTTATTTACAACAAGCAGCACTGTAGCAAAGGTACCGAAATAAAGAAGAGAAGCTTTTGCAATTGTGTGCATTAGTTTGTATAACCCCCCTACTGCAAGCCAGTTTGTTGTCAACGGTTCTTTTGCTATTAAATTAACTTGTTTTTGTAACAATGGCAAGCTAGCTTACACTGGCCGGCTAATGTTTGCTAACGGCAGCTAGCCAGCTCGGAAGTTCACAACAAGCTAACTTAGCAAGATAATGTTGGGTTAGCAATGCGAGTAGCTTCTCACCTTATCGTTGTGTTGGCAGGAAAACGTAGGATAAGATATGTTTTGTTGTTATATATAAATACAACTAGCTGTTACTGTAATTACCTCTGGGGAAAAACTGCTAATGATAGCGGGCTACAATTCTTCTCACTCGCAACCTCCTTTTTTTCGGTTCGAAACTTTATTGAACAAATTGTACATCCATTTCACAGGAATCATTATGTTCATATGGACAAAAAGAACAACCACAAGGACAGTAAAGGAAAACTATATAATTAAATGTAATTGTTTAGATAGACACTCAGACACTCACAAGAATTTAGCATAAATGTTAAATCCGGAAGGAATGTTTCATGTAAATAAATGTAAATAAAGAATTTACCCATAGGATTAAATAGGCAAATTTATACTGAAGACAATGTTCGCGTCCTTTCATTTAAAATACAGTGTGTCATCTTCAACAAACAGTTTGAAATTGTATTTATATATTATGATAGCCTAATTAGACGTACAAATCTGACCAGTAAATTTACATTTGTAAAAGAGGTCGGTGATTTTTGGCAAGTTAATTTTAAGTGCATATGTTTCTATTATCAATACATAAATCAGACCAAAAACTCAATTGGCCTACCACAAATATCACATCAATCTGTAGATATTTCATTGCTTGATATACTTTTTAAATAACTTGCAGTAACCAGTAACAGACAGGAGAGGTCACTGTTGAATTGTTTTTGCAACTTCCTTCATGGTAATAGTTAGACTATGCCTCAATTCATTGTTCACAGATGGAGATGCCACGTTTCGAGGTTGGGGTCACCTACAAAACAGCACCTCTGGAGCTAGAGGAGCTGAAAACACCAGGGATGAGGTGTTGAAACCAACCCATGCAGCCCATCACCCTTTACATGAAATAAAATCAAAAATAAATATATTTTTGTTCATATCTTAATCATTATATACAATCCAAACTCAAATTTTGAAATGTGTAATACTGTACATACATAGGCTTATAATGATTACATATATACATAGAGTTGTTGTAAATTATATGTTGTATAAAAACCGATGTTCAGTGGATTTTGCATGAGAACAAAATGCAATAAAAAGAATTTACTTGGATTTTCTCTGTCAGGCTGTTTTCAGTTTGTGTGTTTATGAATCCAATATGCAGTATATGAATCCAAGAACGATGTATTGCAAACATTTGTGATTTAATGGTTCATTGCCTAAACAAGGCAATCATAAAACATTTGACACTAAAGTCCTACTGTTAAGGACTGTACTGAAAATGAGAGAATAAGAGGCCACTAAAAGGTCTGCCATGACGAGACTAGACTCCAGATAACACACACACACACACACACACACACACACACACACACACACACACAAACGCAGTGCAAATACCTTGTCAATTACCAACCCAAAAGACAGATCATACATGGATACAGAGAATAAATGATAGGTGGGTGGATCTTTAACATGAACTCCAATGGTGCTGTGAACTTCGAAACTCACCTGAATCCCACCAACCTGTTTTTCTGTGACGTCCAGTGCTAAAAAAACACGTCTTCCTTTACGAGTACTAGAGTGATTAAATGTGCCACTGAGATTTTGTATGCTGTTGTCTGTAAACTGTCGCAGTTTGAATAGGCTATCAATCCCACTTTGATGAAAAGGACAAATGTTGCTGAATAAGTGCTAACTTTGCTGATTCCCCTGAGTCCGGCGAAGCGAGGCCTAACATGAAAAATATGCTTGCCAAAATACTGATTGAAAGGGTTTATGTTTAGAGAAAATAGAACAGAAATTAAACTGAAAAAAAAAAAGAAATTCATTTTTTGGATCATCCATTTTTTCATCAATATGAGTGAATGGGGGGAAACATGGGAAATTAACAGTACATTAACAGTTCATTTAATTGATAATCATAGAATGGTCTCTCTTGACCAATAATCTAATTAATAATTGGCCTCCTTCATTACTGGAAAGCCTTGCGGTCAACCCACGAAGACTGCAGTCCTCGAATAAACCGAGAACCGCCGTCGCCCTTTGCCCTGAAGTGTGGCTGCAGCATCCAAGTAGTCTCTCCTTCCAAACATGTCACTTTTATTCAGGTTCAATATCAGATGCTCGCTCCCGAAGCCCCGGGCACCAGCAGGGGCAGTGTCATAGCAACTCCTTTATAAGTTTATTTGTGATTTATACCGCCTGGCGTGAGTCACGACAGGACTCTAGCGCGTAAACTGCACGCCCCCCGGGAGTGGGCGGTGTCTTTAGCTTGGCTAAAATCGCGGGGTGAAGTTAAACCATTACATTAAGACCCGCCATCTGTCTTGGTCACTGAGGGGCGCAGTTGTTTCAGAAGTCCCGTTCAGTGAAAGTATCCTACAGTGGTCACCATAAGAAAAGCAATCACTGATATGAACAAAATGATTTTATGAAAACGTGTTCGTCTCAAGCCTTCACCAGATAATGCCACAATGCAATGTGATTGGCCTCCGTTAACTTGAAATATCATCAATGACCTCCAAACAAACGCTAGATGGCGCGATGCAAACTGTTGGCTGCTGTCCATGGTGCTGGAAACAAATTGCACGTGATCTGCGTGAAACCAGAGGCCTCAAGTAAACTCCAGGAGCAAACATATTGGATATAGGCTGTAAGTCATGAAGGACAGCACCTGCTTTGACGGTTCTGTCTGCTTCTTATTAGCACTTCCTATAAACTCCCTTCAGTTCTAGTGAGCTGTCAAAGAATTCAAATGGTGATTAACGCCTGACACCAATATCTAATCTCACTTTCTGTCTCGCTCTCTCAATGTAGCAGAATAATTAACAGACTGGATATGAAGTAGCTACAAATATTTATGATGGGATAGTAATGATGGGACAACCTCTACACACACACACACACACACACACACACACACACACACACACACACACACACACACGCACAAACGCAGATTAACACAGTTAATTTAGGTAGATAAATTCCTATAGGCTGTTCGCAGGAGCGCCCATTTCCTTTAACCTGGAAATACACGGGAGTGTATCTAATCTAATAATCTAATAGGTTCTGCTTTCACACCAAACGTTTCCAAGCATGCTTATGTGAAGTGGACAAAATACCGTGCATGAGGTAACATTAATGGCAGTTAAAAAAACGAGCGCATCTTGCGCAGAAGCTACACATGCTGCATTAATAATGCATACGTGACAGCAGATTTCGTCCTGTTGGCTCTCATAAAACACAACAGGTCTTATTCTTATAACACACGTTTTAAAGACGCGCAGTGAATACTGTGGAGTATGCGATGGATGCGGGGGGATCTTCGTGTTCACGTTTCGAGTTGAGGGAGAGAGAGAGACAGAGAGAGACAGAGAGAGGGGGGAGTGGTGCGGGGGGTGGAAGGGGGGGGGGGGGGGGGGGGGAAAAAAAAAATTTTAAAAGCCCACAACCCCCCCCAACAAAAAACGCAAGGGGGCACCCCAAAT
>JAVQJL010002765.1:0-16186 GCA_036024295.1 Nannoperca obscura
CTATCTATTTATCTATCTATCTATCTATCTATCTATCTATCTATCTATCTATCTATCTATCTATCTATCTATCTATCTATCTATCTATCTATCTATCTATCTATCTATCTATCTATCAATCTATCTATCTATCTATCTATCTATCTATCTATCTATCTATCTATCTATCTATCTATATTTTCTACATGTGTAACTTGGTAAATGAACACCCATTAAAGCCCAAGCCCATTAGTGACCGTAGTTTACTGCACTTTGTAATGAGCTTTTGGGCTGCAGGGCAGGTGTTATGCAGTGTCACCATGAAGCTGAACCCAGGTCAGTATGGTAACATGCTTGCAATGGCACTACTACTGTATGTTCATGCTAAACAGGTATAATGTCTTCCATGTTCACCAGCTTAGTTTAGCATGTTATGTCATGTAATGTCATGCTAATTAGCAGTAAACACAAAGGCCTACCACTGAGGCTGAAGGGAATGACTTTCATAAACCAAAGTTTTAAACAAAGTATAATTTTGATAATGGTGCAAGTCATTAGGATTCGTCATCAGGGGACCATGAATGTCTGTACAAAATGTTATGTCAATCAATCCAATAGTTTCAAGATATTTCTGTCTGGACCAAAGTCGTGGACTGACAGACAGTAGTGAGAATAGAGTGCAGAACCCAGACATGAGTCAGCATTTTACATTTTGGTTCCCTCGTCTCAAAGACAGTGGATTTCTGGTTAGATGCCTGAAATAAGGTCTGTGGTTAACACAAGCGTAAGAGATTTTCACGTTTTGTTCTACAGCATTAAGTGCATCAGTACAATCCCTACTTGTGAATTTTGAAGCTTTTATGTGTCTTAAAAAAGGCGGTTGCTAACAAGTGGTTAAATGAAACTACAGAGGTTGTCGGGGACATTAAACATCATCACGCTGAACACAGAAACTCATCTACTCATTCAACCGCCTTTACGGCCTTGTTGTGTTTATACTCGCGCTCTTGCAAATTGTTGTAACTCAAACATTCCGAGAGGCTTTTGTAGAAGAGGTTAACGCACAGAATCAAATGAAAATCTGGAAGCTTAGTGGTGGTGAGGCTGAAGTCATGCGACCATGGTGCAGTTCATCTGTAGTCTAATGTTAGCTTTTCACTTCTGGTGATTGAATTTTCAAAAATCAATAAAGTGGTATTCATTTGTGAAGAACCTGGGAAATGCTAACTTCCGGGTTGGCCTACAAAAATACATCATCCTTGTGGCACTCTATTACATGTTGGGTTGGACCATTCATCACAAGTTGGTGTATTGTGTCATTGTGCTTTAAGACTCACAGCCTTATTTCAAGATATCAAGCACTTCAATGCACCATGAGCTGAAACCTTTCATCCAGTGCACTCCTAGCAACCACTGTGGCGCTGACCCTCTGGCCTACACACAGAAACATTCAGCAATCCAAAATAATCTGCCCGTCTCTCGTACTTCAGTTTGGGGCTGGCGGGAGCTGTGCATGGGACTCAGTATTATTGTTATTTCTAATCTGTTTTCTGTCCTCTCTGCCCCGCTCCCTCTCATCTCTGCCTTATACCCACTCAACCTCTTGTATGGCTTAGTGGAACGCTACCAGAAACTGATTCCCAATCTCCCCTCTCTGGATGTCTGACACCTTGCAGCCCCAAAGGGCAGAGATATGGAAGGATAACACATGTCACAGGTATAGCCCTACGTTGAGTCAACACTGACAGCCAATATTCACTGATCAAACACCCAAATCCAGTGACTTAAAGAACACAATGGCCCAAGAGTTTTAATGAAGTTGTTTAATGTCTCAGAAACATCATAGCTATCTAGCATGGTAGTGGTGAGACTGGTCGAACACAGGAGACAAATGAAATATACAAAATAATTCATGTCAGAAAAAAATAAGTAGAGAAGGTTATAATAATGCAAAAAATAAAAGTACAGTAAATGATTAAAAAGCATAAACAGCATTGTATCCTATTACTGCTACTTTTATTGGATAAACCCCTGAGTTTGAAAAAAAAAGATGAAGCAGAAACCAGAAAAATATAAACAGAAAAAATAAAAAGTTGGCAGTTTTCTAGAAATTAAGAAAGAGAGAGATTCTGTTGTTTCTGTTGATTCTGCGTAACAACTCATTGCCGATACCAGACATGATTGCATTTTCAAGTTTTAATATTTACAAAAGAACAACAAAAAAGCATATTAGCAATGTCCATCTCAGCTGAAGACATAATATTAATGATGATAGTAATAATACTGATAATAATATCAACTTCAAAACAAATTACCACAATTTTTACTTCAACGAATTCACAATTTTTTAAAGAAACATATTATTGTTTAAGTCTAATACAAAAAAAAATCAAACGATACATCAAACACATAAAGTGGTACCCATCACATCTTTACAGGTTGGAGTTGAGAGAGGCACCAAACTCTCTGTGCAAAGGGGGGTGGCTGCATGGCGGCCCAGTCCCTTCCCTTTCTCTGGTGCAGTCTTCTCTCCCATCGAATACCTCACTGGAGCAGTTTATCAGCAAAAAAAGTTTATAATAAAGTTCAAGAACTGCTTTAACAATCCGCTAACCTCATGCAAACACTGTGAGGTGGAGTGGGGGGACAAGTACTCGGCTGCCAATAGCCACAATGAGACCATTGTTGCCCAAATTGGAAGTGGAAGTGATCCTATTAAACTAACAATGGACGAGCCATTCTGCTAATGATTTCAACCATGCTCAAAGGCAACAGGTTTGTACTGCAGTCACTTCAGTGACCAACTCTACCCCCTCCGCTTGTATCACACACAGGCTGCAGAGGGTCAGTATCACACAAGGCTACTGGGAATCATCAGCGTTTGTCTGCTAAACACTTTCCACATGGTATTAAATGAGTGGTCACCCTGTGAAGACACCTCCTTAAGATGCCAGTTTGGGTTAGTCGAGTTGTTTGGCTCAAAGCTTTTTGAGTCAGCTCGCTGATGAAAAGCAGCTTCATAAAAGAAACACATCACAGAAAATACAAGACAAAGTCTAGAAGGAAGAAATAAACACGAGCTTGGGCTGTCGTCAGTGCTTTAACGTGTTGATTTGAAGGCTGTCTATGCAGAAAACGTGTTAGTCACTGAAACTGTTGTTGTGCTGCAGCAATTTACAAAATTAAAACTCTGCTTCAAATCAGGTCCAGTCAAACTGTTTCTGAATTCATCTCTATCAAACAAATCAGCTACATTTCTATAAACCAAAATGACCGTCATCAATCAAAAGGATGCATTCAGCATGTGACAAGTGGCCCCCATTGTTTCTCTTGTCATCTCTAGTGAAGTACTGTATGTACTGTAATTTAATCAAAACAATTTCGACCCTATAATCCACTGAGATGGAGAAGTAAAGCTGTTGTTCTTTCTCACTGATGTGATTTTATTGTACAGATATCATATTCCGGTTTGGCTGATTTCTTTGTGGCTTATTTTAGAAGCACTACTGCCATCTCTGCGTTACAATCATGGAGCCAAGCATCAACAGATCAGTTTACTTCCACACATATTTTTCTGAAACATCAAAAACGAAGATATTATTTAAACTGATTAGATCAACTGATATGACTAATTGATTTCTGTGTCCCAAGGTCTCTTCCTTCTTCTAAAACACCAAAAGTAATCTTGGGTTATTCACCCTACTTTGATTTTGTTTGATTTTTCACTTCTTCCCCTGTCCCCTTCCCTCCCCAACCCCCACTGATTGTTATTTACAAGACCTGGAACTTCCAGGAGTTCTGGTCTTTGTAGTCCAGACAGTCAGTTGCATTGAAATTGAGCTTCCAGGCAGCTTGGTCCTTGTAGTCTAGACAGTCGACAGCTCCAAAGCCCAGCGAGGCGGCTGTGTAGCCCTGGGAGGAGAGCGAGGCCGGGGACTGGCTTAGGGGCCCACCCATTGAGGAGGCTGTGATGGGGCTCAGGGCGCCTCCGGTGCCCGACAGCTGCGGGTGCATGGGGGACAGGTAGGAGCTACAGTCCAGGCCAGTGAAGTAAGAGGAGGAGCCTGCGTAGCTCTGGCTGTAGGCTGGGGCCTGGGTGTAGGTCATGGGGTAGGAGGTGGTGCGCTGCATGCAGGGGGTGGTGGAGGCAGATAGGGGGTCTGGCAGCGGGGAGATGGAGGCCGGGCTCCAGATAGACACCGTGGCACTGGCAGAGCTGGAGCTGGGGGTGATGGCGGTGCCCGGGGGAGGGGGTGGAGGGCTGTAGGGTCCATTGGTGGGGTTGGCACTGGCCTCATTGTTGGTGTCACGAGCAGGGGATGCCTTCTTTTTAGGGGGCCGTGGTTTGGACTGGCCTGTGCTCTGCTGCTGCTGCTGGCGGCACTTGGCACGACGGTTCTTGAACCAGACCTGGAGGAAAATCAGAACTTCATGATCATCATCATCAAATCCAGAGCTTCAAATACATAGCGACACTGTAAGGAAACATGTGCTCTCTCTCTCTCTCTCACACACACACACACTCTCACACACACACACACACACACACACAGAGCAAGACATTTCTTTCTTTCTTTTAGTGAGCCAGTTGTTATTTTCTTTCATTAACATACTTTACTTACAATACCAGTCAAAGTCATTTTCCCATTCAAGTGAATGGGAAAGTGGGCCCAAACCTTTGACTGGTTCTGTATATAATAATACCAAAACGTACAATCAGACAGACAAGACAGTACTCTGCATGCTGCTTTGTAATGTGTTACCTGGACTCGGGACTCGGGCAAGTTGATCTTGAGGGCCACCTCCTCCCTCATGAAGATATCTGGGTATCTGGTTTTGGCAAACAGAGCCTCCAGAATGTCCAGCTGTGCGCGCGTGAAGGTGGTGCGCTCCCGACGCTGTTTACGCGGGGTGTCTACAAGAAAAAAATCAAATGCAGGAAGAATATATAATTATTTCTATCATTATTATTATTGGTAGTATTATTATGCGTGGGTTGTTTTTATTATGTTTGCATTTAAAATATTCTGCACTAAAATGAGTCTGTCTGTTTTGGTTCAAACATTTAACACATAAATGAAAAACCTTCGACACAATTGAGGACAGAGGAAATAACAAGGAATTGTAATCTGATTCAGGGAATTTAAATCCACTACTGGTGCATTATTAAGGTCTATTAAATAAACAATTCTATTTTTTTTAATTCGTTATTAATAAAACTTTGCTTCACTCGGGTTCTACATTTTATAAACTGCCCGAGAAGGTCGATTTGTATAAATATTATTTTAGAGAAGATGTCTTGCAAATGACCGGACAAAGATTAAAATAAATTTGAGTTGATCCTTTTCATCGGACCATATCGACGTCTTGTGTCACACCAGAAGAAATGTGTTGTTTTTATTGCACCGAATAAAATGATATAACAGGGCTCGTCCTTTTATCTTCACAACTGAGACGGTTTGAATCGAAATATACAAAGAGAAGAAACGAAAGTCACTCCAAAGCGTCGATTCTGAATTTTAAAAACTGCCCTAGTAGATTCAAACTCTTAATGTGCGACAAGAGGCCGAGCTTTGTGAGGCGCCTTCTGTCATCGTTGCCAAATCTCGGCATCATTTCATTTAAAGTCTCTTCTCAGTGATGACAGATGCTGATCAGCCCACCCGAACAATGTCAGAAGAAAAATACAATACAACGAGCATCGTTTAGTAAATAGGTTACATGATAAGAGCAACAGATTGGAGTAAGTGTGTGAGAACAGGCTGTGATTCCATTCACACACATTTTTATTGTTTTTTTGACTCTATAATCCGCTGAATTTATAGGTCAAGTGAACACATGTTCTGATGACTGAAGAATCAGAGACGTCTGTTCATACTCATAAAGCATAACCTTATTTAAAGAAAATGGTATACGAGTGAATTGGTCTCTTTGTTACTGACCATATTACGCAAATTATACAACGATATTTTATGTGAATTCTTTTAGTTTCTGCATTTCAAAATCAACATTTTTTTCATTCGAAACAACAATGAAACAAGTTTAAATTACTGGGGGGAAAAACATGAAGTCATAAGTCATAGTTCATTACTTACTGGGGTATCCAACGGCGGAGTGGAGCAGATCCATGCCCGGGCCGGACAGCGTTAACCCGTTCACGGCGTAATGGGGTTGCTTAATGTAGGACATCATGCCTCCTGCCGGCTTTAAAACACTCCCTCACTCCCTCACTCTCTCTCTCCTTCTCTCAGACCGGGGGCCGGGTCTCCTACCTAGTCTCTAGGGGGTGTCTCTCTCTCTCTCTCTCTCTCTCTCTCTCTCTCTCTCCCTCTTTCTGTCACTCCCCCCTCTCTGTTTTTCTTTTACCCTGGGTTCTTTGTCACCTAGTTGTTGTTTTTGAGTTTGCCTTGTTGACCTTCTCGTTCACTGGCTTTGCTTGTTGCTGTGACTCAGTCGAACCAGGCACCCGCGGTTCCAACTGTTCAAGAAGCGACGGCGCGTCTTTACTCCTGTTTAAACCTTACTCGTAAAAACGCCGCTGGTTTCGTGACCGGCGCTCCCTCTGTCAGATAGCGAGGCCAAAAGCAACTAAAATCATCCCAAGACTATATATTAATTAACCTCATTAAGAAAACGACAATGTCTGACTAAACAAGACCCGTGCTAGGATGCAGTTTCTTCTTCCAAGTCGTGCGTAATTGCGGTGCGCACCGTCACCAGTAGCTGAAAGGTAGCAAAAAGCAGGAGTTCCGCAGCAGTTCGGCCGTCTGCGGTCTGGTGGGTGCTGCCGGACGGTACCTGGTCCCTGAGGAGAGGATCTGGATCAGCAGAGTGGACAAGTGAGGCGAGCAAGAAGAGGCTGGCTAATTAGAAGTAACTTCTTAACCGAGTAGACACCCAAAGCCCTCCCCTCTCTCTCCCTCTCTCTCTCTCTCTCTCTCTCTCTCTCTCTCTCTCTCTCTCTCTCTCTCTCTCTCTCAGGCAGAAACGCACGCGCACACTTATATGCTGTCCTCATGCATTCATGTTGGTCCCGTAGTGTTAATAATGAAGGCGTTCAGGATGATAAATTGAAGAAGAATGTCCTTCTTGTAGGTTTATTTTAAACGTCTCTTATATTTAATATCGCGGACACTTTTAGGCTTTATGATCCAACTTGCAGCAGCACAATCACTGACACCTGTTGATATGCCTGCTATATGATGATATGTATATATATATAATAAGTAAAGTTTAATAATAAAAAACCCCACAAGACTTAAAAACTAAAATATGTCAGAATAAGTGTGTTCGGGTTCATAAAGGCGCTTGTCAAGTTTACCTCATACAAAGACGGTAAATCATTGGCCGTGTTCCGGTCTGGTTTAAGAGAACCCCAATCGTAGCCTTTTCGAGTGTCCAGGTTTGATGGATATGAACTATTTTCGAAATTGGCCTCCTAAAATAATTGGGCGACTCTGCCCGAGTGTGGAGGCAGAGGGAGAGCGACTGAGAGGCGGAGAAGGGGGTACAGGCCGGATTAGAAGCAGCACAAAGACCGCGTTGTTCTGCTATTAAATCCCCTTCTGATCCCCAACATGCTCCCTCCGGCCCATTCATCCATTCATTCACTACTGTCGATAATAATAATAATAATAATAATAATGTTCACCCTGATTGATTTGTATAATTTATTGGCAACTGATATAAATATGCTTGTTGTTTATTTATAATGTAATCACAGATGTTTAATATTAGATTTCGTACGCAAACGCAAAACATCGTGAGCGATGCGCTGTCCGTTCTCGTTATAGCACCAGATTGATGGAGAAGAATGGACCGAGTCTCGTTGGACTGTTCCAACTCTTTATCAAGGATCCCCCTCAGTGTGCTGCCAGTGCCCATGGAGAATAAACAGTCAACAATGTCTCCAGGTCCTGAGGAGGCCTGTCCAGGCTCTGCTTCAAGGACAGGAGGTCCTTGTAGTATATGTTGCATCTCAGACTTACACACCTATAGATTTATATATTGGCCCACACGTCTGAGCTGATGTTGTAATTTAAGGTAATTTATCGTTTTATTCATTTCTACACATGATTCTGCCAGAGGCCTCGGGTGTGTCGTGGTTGTTTGGTCAGACTCTGTGTGTGAGACACTGAGCCGTGCCTCTTCTCTCTGGGCCAGTTTGGCCTGAGCCATCCTCTGCTGCGAGACAATTCCACAGTGTCCAAAGCCGATTCTATGCGCTTGTTAATTGAATCGGATTTCTTATAGTTTAAAATCCACACACACACACACACACACACACAGACTCATGTAGCTACAGCCCAAACTGTATAAGGGGTTTATCTAGCTCTGTAATGCCAAAGCGGAGATATAAAGACACACACAGAGCGACAGAGAGACTTTACCGGCGTGTTTGAACGTTTCTAAATCTCGAATAAAATGTCTTCACCTTTTAAGGTGAGCGAGTGTGTGTGTGTGTGTGTGTGTGTGTGTGTAGCTGTTTGAGTGTAGGAGGCCTGTGTGTGCGTGTGTGTGTGTGTTGTTGTTGTTGACATTTGGATACCTTGTCTCCAGTGGACGCCTCACCTGTGCTCACATCCAGGTACGCTTTGTTTGTTTGTTTGTTTGTTTGTTGCGTTGTTGTGTAGTAAAACTCGCCGCCAGCAGGTCAGATACTCGAGCTAACTGTGTGGAGTCCGACGACAAGAATGTCTCGAGACCTCCGATTGACAGAAAGAAAGGGGGAAACCACACCCGGAAGAAAATAGACCTCTGATATTCCTCAGAGCGCGCGGCACTGCGCGTAACACTGCTGTGCACGCGCACACTTCACGAACCTGCTCCCCTCAGACATTTTGTTGCTTTTTATATTGCAGACAATGTGTTCTTATCTCAACATACATTTACACTGTCTTTACTCTGTTAATCGTTGTGTTGATTTGTTTTTAAATGCTGTGTCGTTGAAAACCCCACCAGTTAGGCCGCAGCCATGTGTTTAACTGTTAGCTGTGATAAATAGATTTTTTTCTTATCTTTTTTTTGGAACAGTCTCTTTATGCTTTTTTTTTTTTTTTTTTTTTTACATGAAATAGTCGTAATTAATCAAGTAAGTACCCTTATCCACGATCAATCGAGTAAATAGCATTGGCACGGAAAACCCACTTCATTATTACAAGAGGCCCATAAGCCCGGCGTTCGTGCAATACAAAATATACATTCTTTTCCGGATCTTTATATGGATCTAAAATATTATTACATTGTAAAATACTGGGAAAACATGACTGTTGCTTTTGAGTAACTTGCAATGAAAGTGATTAATAATAGATTTCGGGAGAGCTCTCTGTGCAAATATCATTATAAATTACACTCTGAATTTATATAGCGACGCTTCAGTTACACTCTACATACTTACCATACACCTACAATAAACGTCCAATAAACAGTCACACACTGTAAGTTCCTATAGGTAGTATAGAAACACGGTGATCTGTTCATTATGTTGTTCATCTTTGGTTTAAATTACCTAAATGAAACAAGTTACAAGCAACTCTGCATTCATGTTTTTTCATCCGATAGGATTAATGAAACTGGTTGTTTCATTTATACAGTTTTATTCATTTCCGTCATTCTTTTTCCTTTAATATCGTGTTTTTTTAATATGGGCATATGCATAATTATATAGGCACGGCATAGGTAAGTACTGTATATTTATGCTCTTTAAGATCAAGACTATGTATTTTATTGTTGCATGACGTGATGTTTTGGGTTGTTTGTGGAAATTGCTCTGTGATGATGGAGGACTGTTGGTACTTTGGACGCACTAGGACCCAGAGCAGACGCAAATTAAGGACAACCAGCACATAAGAGGCTTAGTACATCTAATCTATGCTCCTACACACACACACACACACACAAACACACACACACAGCATTTCATAAACATCCTATTTTGAAACAAGCACGCATACACGTCCCAAAGGCAAACACAGCCATTGTATTTTCATTTAGTTTTCATTTTCTCCAAACTCTTTTATTCCCCTCGTTGACCTTAACTTCCATCCCACTTTGTTGGAGAACATTTGGCCATATGCTCCACTATTTTTCTTGTCCCATTTCATTAGCAAACGTGTATCCACGCATCCTGCAATGAACTAAGAGGCAGAGAGCAAACCCATTCATTCTAGACAATCATATACTATAATAATAATAATAATAATAATAATGATAGTAATATAATATAATATAATATAATATAGTAGTAAAAGAGGACAAATACTCACACGCTCTTCCTTGTCTCTTTGGTCAGTGCATGTATACATATTTGTGTGATACTGAACATTTCATCTGCCTGTTTTACTATTAAATCAATTGTACAGCCACTCCAACAGGTCAAAACTCAAAAAGGATTTCAAGGCCCTGCTTTTTTTCTTTCTATTTGGTTTAACAGAAAATGAAAAAAAAATGTCACAGAATCCTTCCTGGTAAACCAGCCTTTGTTACGTCAATTTGATTCCAATCTGCTGTTTCAGTGTATGATGCTGCTGAAAACATGCAATAGAAGAAAGACTTCTAATTATTTGTGTTCATGTCTCCATTACTGAATGATTGACATGGCATAAACCAAAAACCATCATGTCCCAAAAGACCCAAAACTCACACACACACATTGCATAAACACACAAACGCTTTTCCAGCTGTTAAGTACCTCTGACATCATGTTGTTCGATACACACACTGTATTTTTCATGTTTGTGTGTGCACAATGTGTGCTTATAGTGTACTGTATGTGTGTGTGTGTGTGTGTGTGTGTGTGTGAGACAGTTACACACTCACACACACACGCACAGAGTTCAGCCGATTTATCATAATATGCTTTATCTGAAAAGTAAGTATCTTACCTCGGGATAAAGGGAGGAAAGAGGGGTTTGTGGCCAGATTGACAGAGGAAGGGTGGTTGGAGGGAACCGAGCGCTCGCTGCACAGGGACAGAGAGCAGGATCTGCATTTCTGTGGCTGGATCGATCACTATTGATAAGGTAACATTAGGGGACGGCAAGGAGCGGAGCTGACAGAGAGGGCCACAGTGGTGTGTGTGTGTGTGTGTGTGTGTGTGTGTGTGATGGAGAAGCAGGTTGAGTGAGAGACAGGTCAGGAAGAAGGCATGTGGAGCTTACTGTGAGGGACTGGAGGAAACTGGATGGAAAGTTAAGGATGGGGTGGAAGGAAGGAAGAGTAGAGGAACATGATGATAAAACAGGGCAGAAATAAATGGAACGAGAGAGAGAGAGAGAGAGAGAGAGAGAGAGAGAGAGAGAGAGAGAGAGAGAGAGAGAGAGGCAGATGGGGAAGGGGGGTATAGGAGGGGCATTGGGACAGACATAGTCTGGGTTTTATGAGGGTCTTGCTGTAAATTGTCTTGCTTTTGTTGTTCTAGATATTCTTACTTATGATTACTATTGATAGGCTGCCATTTTGCCACTGAGATTGGTTTGATTCTGTATTTTAAATGGATATTAGTCGTATTCCTGCAACTGTCTACATGCTCATAGTGTGTGTGTGTGTGTGTGTGTGTGTGTGTATTAAGGTCAGTGTGTGTCAACTCCTCATTAAAGTGATGTGAGGATTACTCTGCGTGAGTCCAGGCCAGACCATGTGTCTCACTGTGCTCCTCTTCCATCTATGATAACACAATGGGCCATATGAGATGAAGGTCTCATACTGCATGCAGGTTACATTAAATGGTCCTGCTGTTAGATTTCCATTACATGCCATTAGTGTATGTGCTGGAGCATGCGTGTGAGTGTGTCCATTTAGCAGGACATGGGTTGTTAGCAGCCTCGAGGCTAAAGATAAACTCAGGCTGTGGTCACTTATATAACGATGAACTGCATAAGACGTACAAGTGTACGTACTATATACAGTATACATGTAGGTTATATACAGACAGAACAGTTGTGTTGGTTGACTAGTTTTCTAACACTTATTGCATACGTTTTTGACAATCAGTAATATTAAACATTAGCTGTGCAATTTGACATTAATAGTATACTGCACCTAAAATATTGGTATATTTATAATATTACTTTTAAATGTGTTAAAATGCACAAAAACACTGATCTAGGTCCAATGCCAAGATTTCCACACATTACTCCATTTCATTTCCAACCAGTTATCCACAGTATACTATGTATGCAAATTAGTGACTGTAACAATGTTTCGGGGACAGCGGGAATCATGGCTCCCAGGGAGATGAATGATTGTTTAAGAGCCTGTTGTAAGAAAGCTGTAGTCAGTAGTTATTGCCCAGGCTGGGGCGTGTTAACCAGCTGAGAACTGAATGGTTATGAAGACTCCTCTTCCATGTTAAGGTTGACAAGACTTCTCCAGAAAGCAACTTTGCTGATAATCTAACATTTTTCTCATTTTATTGGAACACGTTTTACAGCATCTATAAAAGAACTACGTTATGATGGTTGTGTGCCACCATCCTGCATGGGACCCTGACGAGCCCATGAAAAGGCCTTGGTGCCCGCGAAGTGGATGTGACAGAAGAGTGTGACCAATGAGTTCATCTGTAAATCTGGCAAGCATCTTGATCAATTTCACAGACAGCAGACCCCCTGCTGCGTGCATGTGTGTGTCCTGCTGTCTTCTGAGGGTAGACAGATCGCTAATCCACTGCAGACAGCAGCAGGTGGGGTGTGTACGCGGTGTGTGTGTGTGTGTGTGTGTGTGTGTGTGTGTCTTCACTGTCATCATTTAGCCCCCTCCTTGAACACTGTCTGGGGTTTTAGCAAGTTAACACCTGTTCATGCCCTCATACTCATACACTTGTATCAAGATAAATGGAGCTATTCCAGTTGGATTTGCACGTCAAACCATGTGATATTGTTTTATTCAAATGCATTAAATGTTTCTGTATATAATACCTCTGTAAAAGAGCTTGCATCAATTATCAATAGCTCCATTACCATTTTTGTTGTCAAACCAATACATACTGTATGTATGTATACATATGGCAGCGATAATGTACATATTCTTTAACTTAATTTTTGAGGTGACTTTTCTTTACAGTAAAATTATTATTTACAGATAATGCATGTGTTATTATAAGCTATGAACAAATCTTTATGATTTTTATAAGGTTGTAAGTCAAAACACTAAAGGTTAAAAAGAAAAGAGAAATGGAGATTAAAAATATGAAAATGGACAGTGTTTCATTAAATAATTAAAATATCTATATATTGGCAGACAAACTATTTTTATCCAGCTGATTGTACAGACATTAGATGATGCACCACAAGTAAGAAGTTATTTAGCATTTAGGCAGGCAGGTGTCTTCAACTTGTTAAAACAAAGCTCTAATGCACTGCCTGAAGGAGTGTGTGTGTGTGTGTGTGTGTAACATAGTACAGTAGCTTGCAACCCCACACCCCCACCTACCACCACCACCAAACCCCACCTGCACCCCCACCACCCCATATGGCAGTAGACAGCAGTAGTAATCATGGAAGTGGAGCAACAGGCCCTGAGCCTCACTAATCCTCTGCCACACTCCGACACGTGCCACACTGATGCATATACCCAGTCCCACCCTGCACACATACACACACACACACACACACACACACACATACACACACAAGCATGGTTATTGAAGACACCATTTTTGTACACTTTATGCATAAACACAATAGACACACTACATGCAGAAGCAGCACACAAATGCAAACACCAATGGACAGAATAGAGTAGAATGTTACATTGTCTGCATTTAATGTACAAAGGACAGGTGGACTCACTACTGCTGCCTGAACAAACCTGGGATTAACTTGCATCATTAAGAACATTGTTTCAAATACACACACACACACCTTGTGACATGCAGCCACTATTTGGCATGCAGGACGTATAATGCAACATCTCTTACTCTATATCCACATTGTGAGTTGCACACAATTTATGTTTAATCTTTTTATTTTATGAAGCCATAGCGTGCATGTTAATTCAGAACCAGAGCGGTGCAACACACAAGTGCAACATGCTGGTTGAAAATCACAGAGTGCTCTCTGACTGACCATGAGCACCTTGCACATATACACACACACACACACACACACACACACACACACAGAGAAAACCTTTTAACTGTGACGCACAAGGAGACAGGGCTACAATGGCTCTCTTATTGTTAATTGGTCGTTTAATCCCGAGGAATGTGTCTGATTAGTACCCGCCGGTGGGTCAAGATCTTGCTCAACACTCTCCTGCACAATGGCTACGCTGTAACAGAGATCTGGGAGCAGGCACCCACAAACACACACTCACACATGGACAAAGGTGCGCACATGAACAATCGGAGTGCAATAGTCACACAAAGAAACACACAATCAAGCATCAATATGTGTGTGCAGACACGCGGGGCCACAGTGGCCTCACATACCTCCTGCGTTAACACACACAAAGTGGCCACGTATATACAGAAAATCTTTAGAGGCTTTTGAGGAGGCTAAATTCCTAATGAGCATGTCTCACCCTTACATTTATCTGTATGTGTGCAGGTGTTGTATCCATTGCTAGCCCTCCAGAGTCTTGTCAGTCACTCCTTCAAGGGCCAGAAAGTCACACCAGAGACAGGTTGAGATAAATTGGTTTGTATATTAGTATCAGAGCCTGACTAGCGTGTTAGCTTGCTAACCAAAAGCACAAAACCTTTGAGTTTTGAAAACATAGTTACACCATTTATTTGACCACAATAACAGTTGACTAGATGCCACACCACAAGGCTTTTGCAGCAGATTCATTAAACAGCATTAACAAAAAAAATTGCATTCTCCATTGGTCTCTACTTTTGGTCGCCTACAATGTCCAGACCTTTGGATGGTGAAAATTCACATCACCAGAGTAAGTTGCACTCAATTTACTTTGCTGCCATTAGGAATATTCACTGACTGTAGTCATTCCATTAAAATTAATTGGATTGTGTGCAAAGTTTCGCTGTGATACATGCTGGTGCGAGTGGGCCCTAATGTTTGTTTTGGGGTCAGGGTGAGGCGTGATGCTTAGTGCATGCTACAGTGGTCTGCATGCATCACAGAGTCCATTGTGCCTCAGCATATTTACTGTAGTGTGAGAGGATTGAAACAAACTAAATGAAATTAGAAATTTTAGTGCAGGAAGACATTTTAACTGTTTCCAGTGAGGAATAGATAGAAGAAGTACACAGATTACAGGGGATGATTGAATGGTCAGACAGGTTGCAGGTGGATAGGTAATGTCAGAGGTGACAAGGGTCTATGTGTGTGTGTGTGTGTGTGTTTGCGCCTGTGTGTATTTGTGTGTGTGCATTCTGTAGGAGGTCCAGGCAGGCTGCATCACTGCTGACACACTGCTGCTGGTAAATCCAGCTTAGTATGTCTAAAACAGGACTACGAAATCTGCCACAGGGCCCCTAATGCTAGGGCCGCTGTCACCCTCAATCACTCACACACACCTAATCCCCACGCCGTGACCCAACACACACACACACACACACACACACACACATACACCCTGGCTGCCCGATGCACTGGGCCCATTCAGCTTGGCAGGCAGTCCCAGTACCAGGAGACACCAGCCACAGGGTCAACATTTTATATCGGGGGAGGGAGGGGGTGATGGCGGAGCGGAAGGAGACTGTGGTGTAGGGGAATAGGAGTTGGAGGACATTGGGCAAGGAGGAAGTGAACAGGTGGAGGTAGTGGTGGAAGTGAGGCAAGAGCACATGGAGGGACATAAATAGGGAGACTAAGGTTGCTGAAGTAGTGGAAGGTACACATTCTAGGAGGGAGAAGTGGTATGAATGGAGGGGAGATTTAGAAAAAGAAAAGCACATCCATGAAGGAGATTGAGGTGTGGAAGTGCATAGGAACATAGGAAAGTATGGACTTTTGGTAGATAGAGTAGGTGCAATGAAGAGGAAGAAGGGTTGATAAAAAAGAAAAACACTGAAATCACTTTATTACTAACAGAATTTTGATATTAGATAAAAATATTTTGTGAAGGTCAAGAGCCAAAACAATTAACTGCAGTTAACTGCATTGAGCGGGAGTCTCAGGTATAATTTCTGTGCGCATGCGCTTGTAAGTGCTTGCTGCCCGATACGGTTGCTCCGCTCGTCTTACTTGCTCTTTTAAATCTTTTTGTTATTTAACTTTGTACTTATGGGTTTTTTGTTTGGTGT
>JAVQJL010002766.1:0-11310 GCA_036024295.1 Nannoperca obscura
GTGTGTGTGTGTGTGTGTGTGTGTGTGTGTGTGTGTGTGTGTGTGTGTGTGTGTGTGTGTGTGTGTGTGTGTGTGTGTGAAGGGGGATGCTGAGTTAGCATTGAGTGGCTTATTTGACCACTGTCAGTGTGGTGGGAGTATTCAAACACTCAAGGTCCAAACTGCTCTGATAGCTGGTTGTGATAACCCCTGGTGACCTCTGTGTCTGACATCATCACTGCCAGACAGAGGTCAGTCAGAGGGTCAGCCATGGGGGGGAGGGTGACTTATCCAAATATACAAAGGCAAGAAGAATGTGTGTGTGTGTGTGTGTGTGTGTGTAGGGGGGGGGGGGGGGGTCTTCAGTGTATTGGGGGTTCCTTATTTTGTGTTTGACAACAGTAGATATTTTTGAAATATCTACACTTACATTTATATATTATATTAAAATCTTAAAAGAATCCACTTGACTTTATTGACTGTTTTTATATGAAATTTAATATAAAAAAGTAAAAGGAACTACCTCTCACAGAAGGTCTGCGTCAAATCCCAGATAGAACATATTATTAAAATAACCCCCATGTTAAACAGTAGTTCCAATGATAGATGAGTGCAATGTACTGTAAATACAGTGACATCATACTGATGCTGCTGCTGTGCCAGACTCTGTTACAGCGGCAACAACCAAAGCACAGTTGTAAACTCCTGAATTCAGCAGACGTCACAGTACTCGAGTGCCAGAGAGCGTTCGCAGGCCGCTTACGTCAGAAGGGTGAAGTATGGGCGGGAAATATTGGGGCAGAGGCAGGGTTGCATGCACACTTTTTAGGAATACAGGATTCACTGAGTGAGCCGTGCGAGTCTGGCTTGTATCACTGCTTCATTGCCCTCTTGGTACAGAACTGTCTGTATGTTTAGTGAACATGGACACGGGTGTGATAAAAAGAAACAATACAAGGCGATTACCAAAAATTATGCAGATAAAAAGCATCTACAAAATTGTGTACCCTAACATACTCTTACAGATACGTGAGCTAAACTAACAGTTTTATTTTCACATGAAAATACTGTGGGAGAAAAAGAAAAAGAGAGACTGAGCTGAGTGAGTCTGTGTGATTTTCCATTTTTTCTGCACAGCAGGCAAAGCAGTGGAGCGTCCTCTGGGGTCCCTCCCTAGAGATCTCTCCACCAGACTGGAGAGCATGGTCAGCAGGGGTCATGGAGCATGCTCAGTGCCGTTTTCCCACAGATCTGGCATGGTTTGTTCCTTGGTCCTGCTGTGTGACCCTCTTTTACTTCCTTCTGTGTCATGCTGCCCAAGGAGCTGTCACTTCCTTGAGAATGCTGGTCTGCCCTGCACCTCAGTCTCAGGCGAGGCAACAGCCAGCTAAGCTTTTTTAGAATGTGATAGCAAGAGGTAGATGGCCTCAGTTTACTGAAAGACTGCTAAAAAAAGACAATTCAAGGTTGTTTTTTTACCAGAACACCCAGTATCTCTCTATTTTTGGAATCAGGAGTTATAAATTACCCCCTACTCAACTTATTTTAACCCCCCAGACCCAAGTCTTCTGGCTCCATGGGTCCTTCCATGAAGTATATCACAGTCAGACTACTTGGGGAAGTCCACGTCCAAGCGCATAGGCGTTTTACACAACCCTGTTCTGTCCGGCCACAGCCCTGTCCTGTAAATCATCAGTCCACCACCCCTGCATTGTCCAGCACAGGGTGGGGTGGGGTGTGTGGGGGGGGTCACCTTTCCCCTCCTGGAGGAGCTCACACACACCCCCTTTCACAATCTTCATTCATCCATTCGCAGTAAGACGTCACATCCTGGACACACACATGCTTACTTACACTTACCCTCAGAGGATGTAATGTGGAGCGGCGAAGAATTCATGGAAGTGACACAGATTCTCACACACGCCGGGCACGTTGGCCTGGCTCAACACACACTGACTCCCATCCAATGCCCATGAATCAGTGCAGGTGAACGTCATCACATATTAAGTTTTAATGCTCAAAAAAACATCCTATGAATCAAAACTTTGTGGCTCAAGATAAAAACTAGAACAGAAGCAGGAAACACTCCTATTTGTTCTTCCTGTCTTTGTACACTTTTAATATTTCCCAACTGAAAGAGATCAGTCACAATTTATGGTCAACCCCCTCCCCTTTTTCAAGTTACTCTTCCTACAGAGAAAACTATATTAACATACTGGTACACAAATAGATTGGGACTTCTGTATCTTCAAACACACTATACAAAAACAAATTTTACTTTGGCCTTAAATATTTAATGTACTTTTTCTCCAACGCCATCACTGTTTCTGTGTTCTTTATTACTGTGAACGCAGAAGACGACTTTCCCGTGTAAGATAACAGGTAGGCCAGAGACACTGTTCTGCTGCAGTCTCAGGCGATAAAACAGGCTCATAATAATGATAAATTTGGCAGTAAATACTGGACTTACTCCTTTCCTGGCTGGTACCTTCTGTATTTTTTCAGGGCCTGCAGGCCTTTGACAGTCTATTTAGTACTGATGATAATTCCACTTTTCTTATCCAGTGAGAGAAATAGGGAGACCAAGAGGTCAACTGCCTATTGATCACCTTTGTCCTCTTCTCTCTGTGGTAGATTTTTGCTCATAGTTGTCAAACACATAGAATTAATACACACTTTGTGTATTCACAGACATTTGTCAAGAGATATAACCTCATGGATTGTGTTGTTTGCATTATTGGTCTCACAAATCACTGTGATTGAAGATGTGCTCAGTGGCTGGAGAGACAGGAAAGGAAGGGAAGATTGATGAGGAGTGTCAGGTAACTGCAGTGTCTTACCTCTACACCTTCTTGACTGATCTATTCTCCCTTTGAGGACTTAACCTGTTTCTCTATTGGAAATTAAAACAGATTTATTTTGGTCCATACTATAAAAGAAGAAGCATAATGATACACACATCACATGTAGGTGAAAGGCTATAGGAAACAGCATTGATGTTAAGAGTAATACCTGACACTGATTCCAAACCACAAATTTGTTTAAAGCTGCATTGATAATTTTTGGCCACTAGGGGACATAACTCTACAAAAAGCTAAACATCACACACACATCTGACATGTTATCACCTTATACTGAACTTAGCAAGTGGCAAACATTTGCATACTTACACTGGCAGCAGACACATGGCAACATCGTCACCCTCTTACCTTTATTGGTCACCACCATCTTCTGAGAAATAAAACTAGCTCTTTAGCTGCTAAATGCTTCTCAGTTCACCAGCTAGTCACTAACTTTGTCTGTCTGCTATTTAGTGCAAATAGGTAGTGTACAGTGAGTTTATCAGAGCTTGTTTGCTGAAAACAGCTGTTGATTGGGGTTACATTACATAACATTTTTACATTACACATAGTAATTTGACCCATTGTTCATATTGAACTTGGACCACCCCAAGCTTCCAGAACCTCCAGAGCTTCAGGGCTCCTTGGTATAGATTTGGCAAGTCACTAAACTCTTCTGGTGGGATGAACACCATTCCTCTCAAAGATATTCCCTGATTTTGTGTTTTTATGATGATGGTGAAGAGTGCTATTATGATTTGCATTATTTTCATGTTCATACTCAGCACACGCATCTCAAGATTGAAATGTTGTCTAGTTAAATATTTAAAGCTGCATTAATCATTGTATATCAACAAAGCTTTTAGCAACTCAATGTTTTGGCTTTATGGCCAACTTTACTGCTTTCACTCTCAAGATCTGTTTACAGTGAAGAATCTTTGATAAACCCACTGCACACTACCTGCCCAGCAGCAAACAAAAACATTAGCAACTAGCTAAAGTGAATATTGGACTTGCACTCATTAGGTGTCCAGAAATAAACTAAATGAATACTAATATTGGTCAGTCTGCTGGCTGCTACATAGAGCAGCAGTAACTGTCTGCAGCAGGTTTGCCATATCAACTGTATGAGGGGATAATATGTTAAGTGTTGTGTTTACAGCTTGTTACACTGCCCCCAAGTGGTCAAAACAATCAGTTAATACAGGTTTCATGGTCAGTCTGCAGGTGTCACTCTCTTATCCATAAATACTACTACAAATATTATAACCAATACAACATCAAATATAAATGACAAAAATAAGATTACATTTGGAAGACTTAAAAGAGGTCGCAGATTTCATCTTACAATACAAAATCACTTTGGAATCACTAGACCTTTCCAGCTGCAGCAGTCTACTTAGGGGCAGGGATGGAGCCTGGGTTTCTGTAAAGATTGCCTCTGCATGCCTGCTCCAAAGTAACCAGTTTCCTCCAGTCAGCCACTCCACACCAGTTCACTGCAACCAGCAGGAAGTTTACAGCCACTGCAGTCAACCCAAAGCGTGCTTGTCTTTGTTCAAGAGGCCACACAGCCTTTGTTGCATTGCAACAAAGAAGAAGCCCTAAAACAGAGAGCATGGAGAGAGACTCAGAACTGTTTGATGCTACTCTCTCTAAGTACTGTGCAGCAAAAAAAAAATCTTACAGACTATTTCTCCATTATAGCTATAATATAACAATACCCAGGCCATGCAAAAAGCTTTTGTTAATGGAACTGTTTATTCCAAATGAACCTTTCATTATTTCTGCTATGTTTTCTGCTACAGGCCATTGGCGAGGTCAAAATGCAGATGTATATCTGATTTGTGTTTTTCTTGGCTGACTTCAGGCTTATTAGCATGCTGTGTGGACCTCCTTGCAATTCCCCATGTGGTGAAGGTCGACCATGTGTGTATGCCCTGCCCTGCAAAAGCAATTCAATTGGTGTACATCAGATAATGCTAGGGCTCAGTTATATGTGCCAAAGCCACACATTTGGGACTGAATTAAGTCAGTTAATTTCAACAATGGCTTTATGTGTTGTTGACTCTGTGTGGAGTGAAGCATAGCGACATACTAATAGATGCTGTCCCTCAACACAAACTTCTGTTCTGTTCTGTAACTATAGCTTGTATAGTTCCTCCAGTGTGGTTACTACAGAGAAGTTTCTGTGAAAAAAGGAGAAAATAATCGTGAAAAGGGCCATGAGAAAACACTTAAGTTGCGTTGGCTCAGCATATTTCATTGCTGGCGTTTGCTGATGGCTCTATGTCCAGCCCCTGCGGCCTGTCTTTAACTCCACCATGTTATAGATGAATAGGTACTTTGATGTAGTGGTGCATAAAGGGCTATGGAAAATGCACCATGCAATGGTCAGGCAATAACTCAACTTGAAAGCAAACCATTTGTTGTTTGCGTGTGAGTGTGTTTGTCAGACAGGAATGCAGTGTGTAGAGGGATGTGAGTCACTCTTTTTCATGTAGTAAACACTGAATCGGCTCACATAGGTCCTCCCATCTTTTCTGTGTCCTTGATGTAACACTTTTTATATCACTATATAAATCATCTGTCAGTCTCACAAGCCTTATAAAACTCCTGGCAGTAGGTGAATGTGTGTTTGGAAGTGCACAAAGCTCCTTTCAAAAAAGGAAACTAAGTGTGCTCAACTCCACTGATAAGCGATATCCACTCGCCTCCAGAACAGTAAGATAAATCACTCAAAATGTTTGTGCTAATTTAGTATTGCACAGTTGTGCATGCCCCTGGAATCTATTCAGCCAATAATATGTTTTTTTTAAAAGCAGCTTAAATTAAACCTTACTTTGCAAACCTCTTAACCTGTTTCACCCAAGTAGCAGTAGAGGGCGTTTCACCCCACCATTACTGGCCCTGAGCCTGCGTTCCACTGCCTGACACCAGCCCACTCTCTGCTAGACTGGATCAATACCACGAACAAAGCAGCTTCAGAACATCATCTCCTCCTGACCCTGACTATGACAAATACACACAGATGCACACATCCACACACAAATTCCTTTGGTGACATATTGATCGGTCTCTCTCTGACACAGTCCTTGGCCTCAGATGTTGAATGTGGGACAGCCTGGCAGGAAACTCACTGCTTTATAATGGAGAATGGGGGCGGAAAACGCAGATTGATCTCCGTTTAGAGCATCAGTCACACTCAAGCTTGTGAGTTATAGCTCAGGAGGTGACAGTGTGTCTACCACAGGAAGTGGTCTGTTGATTCTGCCTGTTCTCTTCATAAGAGTGATGCTGCTAGAGAGGGAGAGTGTGATGTCTTGAACGGGCCACAAGATGACACTGTGGAACACACAAGGCACATGATTATTATTTTGCTTTTGTGCCGTACACACATTTCTTTCTATAAAAAAGCTAATTATCTCGACAATGTCATGGGTTTCCAGCAAGAGAAAACGGTTGCATAAACTAAACTATGAGCTACAATGAAGTCACATTTTTGAATTTCAAATTTCAAACAAAAGGTTAGTCCTTAGACCAACTTGCTCTTTTGCAGTTTACATTCTGTTTACAGCATTACAACAAACACAGCATCCACTGTCATAAGCCAATTCCATAATTCCTGATGTAGCCGTAACTTTCTGGAAGAATGGATCTTTATTGTTCAGGTCTGTTTATTAAATTTTGAAAGTTTTTCAAAAATGGCATCTCTGTGTTAAAGGGGCACTCTAGCAGTTTAATATCAGACCTCCATTAAGATGGATGGCAGATGACAGATTTCAAAAAGAACAGTTGAAATTGATGCATTTAGTCCTTACAGGTCAAGCACCCGAAACCATAATGCAACCAATAGCATTTTTGTTAGACCCTGCTTGCCTGGTAAACATTAGCTTTCTTTTTATAACTTTGATGTCTCCAAGTCTAAGCTGAGATAACCCTGATGACATCACGAGGGGTATTTCTGTTTCTCAGATTTGGCAAAGCTCCTCCAGAGCCACAGAAAGCAATATACAACAGATTTCATAAGTAAATTGATCTTCATGTGTAAAATTGAGTTCTCCTTTAAAAAGATATGGTGGCGATACAGCCTCATTACACCAGTTAATTATTCCATGTTTGAGAAAGGTAACAGACCTAACACATTTGTCAATGGTGTATAATAACTGTAGCCTCTTAAATTATGCAACAAAACTTACAGTGGAATGAGTGGAAATAATTAAGAAGTGTGAAGGATGTTAATATATTATAAGAAGGATATTATTTGTTGTTCCCGAGGCACTCACTTATATAATGGAAATCATAGCAACATCTTACTGGCAACAAGACGTAAACATTTTGACAAAAACATATTATTCACAAACACCACACACTGATGAAAATGACAAATATTTGTGGGTAATATATTAAGCTAATCAAGCAAGTTCTGATTACCAAAATAAAACACCTACTTGTTGAAACATGTAATATGTTCTGTGTTAAATATGATTTACTACCTAATAATGGCTTCTCATAAAAATACATACTGATTAAAGCATTTTTATTTTTGTATTTTACTTTTCACCTGACATTAGTCAGTAATTGACATTAATTAATCTAAATTCTATTCCTTTTAAATACATTTGTGTGTACAGTTGCGGCCATTAGTGTGTAATTATCAGGCTCTAATTTAAAGTTATAAGTATATAAGTATAATAAAGTATAATACACACATTTTGTTTACCTTTTCCAGCCTTCTAACCCCCCCTCCCCCATCCTCCCTCCTCTCCCCTCCCTGACTGCTGATGACTTCTCTTTCTTTTAGAAGAAAGTCATGGACATTAGCTGCAAATTTCCTGAACCCACCTCCCCCACCCACCTGCTGTCCATTACAACTAAGACTACCAGTCTCACCACCTTCTCCTCACTGTCTCAGACTGAGATCACAGATCTCCTCTCTCACCACCCTACTACCTGTCCTCTTAACCCTATTCCCTCCCCTCTCCTTCTATCTATCTCCCCCTCCATCATAACATTTTTTCTCCATGTCATTAACTCATCGCTTGTTTCAGGGACCTTCCCCTCTGCTTTCAAACAGGCCCGTGTCACACCATTACTCAAAAAACCTTCTCTCAACCCATCCCTCCTCCAGAACTACAGACCAGTGTCTCTGCTACCATTTCTGTCCAAAACACTTGAATGTGCTGTTTTAAATAACTGTCTGCTTTCCTCAAACAGAACAACCTGCTTGACTCCAACCAATCAGGCTTCAAGTCCGGTCACGCCACAGAAACTGATCTCCTGTCTGCCACCGATGCCCTCCAGTCTGCCAGAGCTGCGGGGAGATCATCTGTTGTCATCCTGCTAGACCTGTCTGCAGCATTTGACACAGTCAACCATCAGATCCTGCTCACAACTCTCCTGGACCTTGGCATCACCGGCACTGCACTCCAGTGGATCTCTTCCTACCTCAAGGGTAAATCCTACCAGGTCTCCTGGAGAGGTCACATGTCAGATCCTCTGCCCCTATCAACAGGTGTGCCGCAGGGCTCAGTCCTTGGACCTCTCCTCTTCTCCCTGTCCACCACCACACCTGGAATAATCATGAGCTCAGATGGTTTTTCCTACCACTGCTACGCTGATGACACACAACTCCACCTCTCGTTCCCTCCGGCCGACCTTGGCGTCTCGGCTCGGGTAGAGGCTTGTCCAGCATGACCAAACATCACCTCCAGCTGAACCTCGCTAAGACGGAACTCCTCGTTAACCCTGCTTCTCCATCCATCTCCCATGAGCTCTTCTTCACCCTGGACTCCACGACGGTCGTTCCATCTCCCTCGGCCAGGAATCTAGGGGTCATCATTGAGAACACGCTCACCCTCACCGACCACATTCATGCTGTCTCTCGATCGTCTGTATTCACCCTCTACAACATTCGGAAGATTAGGAAATACCTGTCGAAGCACTCGACCCAACTGCTGGTCCAGGCACTTGTGCTCCACAAGCTGGACTACTGCAACTCGTTCCTGGCCGGTCTCCCAGCCTGTGCCAACTACGGTCTGCCTCTGAGAACCGCCTGGCGGTTCGCTCTCTCAGTGATGCCCGCTCACATTCAAGACTTTTCTCCTGTCTGGCCCCCCAGTGGTGGAACCATCTCCCCACATCCATCAGAGAAACAACATGTCTGGCCACTTTCAAGAAAAGACTAAAGACTCATTTGTTCCGGTAATACAACAGCACTTAAATGACACATTGTTTCTATAAAGTATAGCATATTGTACGATATTATAGTGGAATCGTATTTTAGTTTGAATGTATTGTATTTGATAATGTACAAAGATAATCTGTTCCTAGATTTCAATGCTCTTTTCGATTCTGCCATTGGCAGCGATATACTTACTTACTTACTTACTTACTAGCACTTGTGATTCATTCATAAATGTAAAAATTTTTTTTTAAAGATCATTATTTGGGACATTTAATTTTAATTTGACAGCCGGTAGAGACAGGAAACATGGGGAGAGATAGGGGTGGACATGGACGTTGCAGTTATGTGGTACTTGCCTTAACCATTGGGCTACCAGAGCACCCCATTTAGATCAGAGTGTACTGTAGTATTTCTCAACTTATCAAAAACTTAATAGTTTTGTGTTCCAAACTGGTTTCCCTTCTCTTAGAGGTGAGACAGAAGTATTCTGGGAGCTCAGGATCAAATCTCTCTTCTTCTGACTTCTCATCAATGTAAAAGAGAACCAGTACTCATGCACTCAGGATGGCAATGCTTAACCCTCTTCAGTTGGGTCTTGAGTCAAACTAGAGAGATTTTACTATCTTTGCTTCTCTGGCCAATGAGAGTTGCTCTTTCAGTCAAAGGACCCATTATAGGAGAATTATAGTCCACTCAGTGAGAGCTCGTTTACTGAAAGGCTTGTAAATCCAGGAGATGGTGTCTTTGAAACACCAACATAACATCACTAAAACACTGCACAGCATCTATCGGAACCAGTGGACCAAATATTTTGTTACGTCTCTAAGCAGCCTGCAGCAGATGTCAAAAGCAGTGCTTTACAACCAAGAGCCATTTCCCAAAACACCTGTGAGCCAAAGACAGCGGCACTGCCACAGTTGAATCAATCACACAAGAGATCTCAGCCAATTATGTTTGTGTCACTGGTTAATTTGTACTATTTAGTTGAAGGGCAGGATGATATAAATTTAAAAGGAATCATCAACCAATTAGCATTCCTCTACTTACTTGTTTAAACAACAATAAAAACAATTTTCCACACATTTTACATATGGAATAGCAATATAAAAGACAATAAGATTGAAAATAACTACAGAAACAACAAACCCTACTCAGAACCTTATGGAAAGGAGTAAAGAGGAAGAAACATAAAGAAAAAATGGTGTGGGGGGAGGGGTGCAGTACGCAAGAGCAAAGAGAGGGAGAGACTTAGATGGGTATTTATAGGAATGCTGGAAGTGGCTCAGTTGAGGTGTGGTCCTGCTCCTGAAACTCTACTAGATAGTCATGCATATATATTAAATGTGTACAGGAGAGGTTCAATTTGTAAAGTCATATCAGACCATATGCATTGACATATGGGTGTCAATTGCATTGTCTTGATCAAGTATAAATATTTATGAAGCAGGTTGTGCATTCAGAAACGTCTGGATGCCTTTATTTATGTATGGAGGTAACTCAGGAATCCATTACAGACAGTGATATTGATTTTCATAAAATGTGTGTGATCCCCATTTGCTTTTGTCTGACTTCTAATGCAGCGCAGGTGTTTGTATCATGGCATGCATACAATGATACAGCCTTGAGGTGCAGCCTCATGCAAAGGATGTTAGCTTTCTCACTGGGAGTTGTAAATTACATCCACATCATTTAAACTGTGCTATTATCCAAGGTCCACAAATACTGTGTCTATAAATGTATATAACACTTAAAATATTAACACTTAAAATATTACTTGGCTAAAACTTATTTGACTCTTTATTTGGAGGTACCTCTTTATACATATCTGGACATACAGTTTGTGTAAGAGTATTACTATAACATCTGGTGTAGTAGCAAGAATTGATTGTCTGATGTCCTTTTCTCAATACTCCTTTTGTATGTTGCCAAAGTAACACTCTCACCCCTCCCTTCACACAACTTCTTTGAGGCAACTTCAGAGCATCAATATTTAACCTGACATTGTCATATCTAAAAAAAGGAATGCTGCTGAAAGGAAGGTAGAGCTTTGAAGCGTGTTTGCTTGTAGTCCTGTGCTGAACACATGACTGATTTCCTCTCTGACTTTGATGACAACACAGACAAACAGTGTGGAATACACAGCCATAACACACACACATTAGGAACATTACTGGCTATGTTCTTGATTACATAGGGACTAATACCCATCGTTGCTCATATCAGATTCAAGACCCTGGTACTGGCCTTCCAAGCGGTGAACGGGACTGCACCAACCTATATCCAGACCATCCTCCAGCCTTACAC